>VMBQ01002232.1:0-57637 GCA_007657795.1 Dreissena rostriformis
ACCAACAAAATATTGCCTCATTGTACTCTTCATTTCTTGGTTCCATATTAAGCAAAGAAGGAAACCGACTCGACTAAGAGCGAGACTCAAATAAATAATGCTTAGACGATCAGCTATAATTAAGCTATTCATGCGTGTACCCAGTTACATTTCGAAACGGGCTGCCGAAATCCAATTCATGTTCCCAGCATAGAAATAGCTCAGTGCTTCATGTTTTACGCCCCTAATTTGAAATACAGTGTCTCTGGTATAGCAACCCATATTTGCATCATCAGGACACATTGCTAATATTTGCACAGATTGAACGTTTAAAAAACGTGTTTGAACTGGTGTAAACTGTAGGATTACCGACGTCAAGTTTGAACTGAAATTAACTGGGGCAGGATTACCAAATGCGTGTTAACACGGCTTTGCCTAGACACAAGTGACTGTGAGAGGAAATAATTTGGATCATTGTGTGCTATTGATAAAAGTGTAATTTAAAAATATGAAAGTTACACAATTTATTAGATATACTTTTATCAATTCGACATATCTTATACGAATAATTATCCAAATAAGTATCGCCATTTAATCCTCAATTGCATGCAAAACATATTTCTTGAAGAATACTTACTTACATAATGTGCATTCACATTCGTTTTCACACTGAATTGTAAACCACGCTTCTACCTCTATGAAAACAGCTTTTCAGAATATGCATTAATATATTTGTTTGTTTTCATTCTAAAATGTGTTTTTTCTACTGCCATGAACAAATTTGTTGGAAAAAAAAATATGAATTTGAATCTAATATTTTACAAATGTTCAATTGTATACAGTTCGCATCCTCCTTGTTCAATCAGAATATACTTATATAACTCGATTGCAACATGCCGAAATTAAATAAGGAGCACGATATATTATCTTTGTAATTTGATTTTGAGAAGCATATTTATGAATTACAGCGTAGCAGATAAACCCAAACGGTTCAACCAATATTTTCTTGCTGAATATGGACCATAGCTGATCATACATTTTAGATATCGATAGTAAAAATTTTGAGGCGCATGCTTTTCAGATTTTACTGTTTTCTGGTTTCAGTAAAGTTTCAAGACACACAGTTCGACTATATAATATATGCAAACAAACTATCTTAGCAGGCAATCAAACACAATTTGAGTTGTTCATAGCGCTTGAAATAACACACATGCATATTTACGATTGCTAGACGCTTTATGCCGAGGTTAAATGTACGAGAGCGTGAAGATAATGTGATTATTGTGTTCAACACATAGAGGCAATTTTCTTATTTCTAGCACATTGAACAATATTATAGTCGTAGAACATATAAACTTTGTTCAATGAAAGCGGAGTTTTGAGACACAAGAGATATGTGGGGTCATCCTTGCCCTACAGCCACATTTCTAGTTCTTTCCAAAGATTAGTAGTCGCATACTATTGAACTCTTGCTTACTTAAAATAGTAAGACCAGTTTAATGGTTTGATAAATGTTCATATTTGCTGTGAACACAAACCCAACAGAAGGTAACAAACGAATTGCTTAGAAAAGATTGATAGCTTTAGATAAATTCATGTTTCTGCATTAATCCAAACGTTCAAATAAAAAAAGTACAAATAATGACGAGCACATAACCAACCACAATTATATAAGTTGGTAATACTTGAACTGGGGATACGGAATTATTTGAATCAATGGACACATTTGCATCGTCGTCGAAAACTGTGTTCAGCTGTTCTTGACAGATGTCGTTTTTAACTGTTACCAAAACCTATATATGATGCACTAATAAAATGTGCATGTGCCTTATATACGCAACATAACTTAAAAGTGTTATCTTGGAATACATAGTACTAATATAAGAAATACAATATATTTTTTTAGGATATTGGTCTTTAGCCTTAAATAAAAAAATTAAGGTTAAAAATTATGTGATTCTGATAATTTATTGTTTCATTATATGTCCAGTCAAAGCTTTGCTTGATTTCATATATAATTTGTTATTAATTGATAAAGTGTACTCTCAATATAAGCTTTAATTGTTATTGACAATTACCAAATTTCCTCCCTTTCAATAAAGTCACCATCGATCAAAATATAAAACCATCTGTAAACAATAAATCTTTAATGAGTTAACATAACCTATGCCAAATCTATCACTGCGTAAATACATACTGGATTATTAATTCATATCCGGTCGGCCAATACCAAAACAGATAGCATCGACACATTTCTTGGCACAAGCCGATATAAATTATATAATGTTGAGGCTGATCCAACAGTTTCTAACAAAAGTTTGAGTTTTTGTCTGGTTTCATTATAAAAAACTTGCTATTAGCACACGCCACATAAACAATGTTACACACAATTTAATGTAAACAGATTTACCCAATATTAAAACAAAATAGTAAACTATAATAATTACTATAACTGTTTATCGGGATAAAATAGATACATCGTTTCGGAAATTCGCCTTGTCAACTTTGTAGGGATATTTTACTTAAGTGTATGCATTTATAGAAGTGTGTGTTGAGTGTTTGTGATTTAATTTTTCGTTTATGGATAGGCTTACAATTATGCAATTGCTTCCTGGGCACACACTATTATGTTTGGTTTAAGTTTTTATTTAGGGTAATGTAAAATGCGAAAGCTTAAATATTGTACTTGTGTGTGTATGTGTCGATTAATTTGTTTACTTCACGAGACATTTATTATACAGACATGAACGTTTTTGACACGTTTCAACTGTTTATTCACGTATACATTTGAAAATATCACTAAAGAAACTTTGAAATGTCACAGTTAATAGACCACAAATTCTAAGTACCCCTCACCCTCCACTATATTCCTCGAAACGTATTTGAAATAAATAATGCTAAGACGAACCGCTAAAAATAAGCAAATACGCACTGTAAAGTCATGCCTCAATGACACAAGTAATCGCGTTACACCGTAGGTGTTTCATTTTGTACAGCCCGAATGTGAAATACAGTGTCTGTGGTAGAACAACCCATAATTGCATTTGGAAATATTGCTAACAATTGCAAAAATGGAATGTACAAATTACGTGGATGAAATAGAGTAAATTGCCACAAAATGCTGCGAGCATTAGCGTGTATGCTTGAAGAAATGGTATCTTTGCGGAACAAAAATCAATGATCGTTAACATAATGTGTTCCTAAGTATCGTTGTTGCACATAACATGTTCTTAGCATGTATTGTGTTATGTCAAACATTTTCAAAATACTGTTACTAGTTTTTAGCTGTGGAATGTTTGCTTATTGAAATGAAGTTGCGAAGTATGTTTTTATCGATAGTGTGCGTACTGATGTTCTTAACAGCCCTGTTTTAAGACAGGTGCTTGCTCGATTAATGCGTCGAAGAGAAGTTCCCAATAGTATACATGACTGATAAATATATATATATATATATAAGTGTTCATTATGGATGCCCAACAACAAGGTATTGACGTTTACTCGTCCGAAATATGCCAGGAATGAATTATACTGACAAACGTTACTTTTATATAAGAACTTAATGTGTACAGAAGCGTTGCTCCAAATGAATGTTTGCAACATAAATTGTAGGTCATTCATACACGAATGCAACGATACACGAACGGTATGTTATTGTAGAACAGTATATTGTTTTAAGAAGAAACAATGCAAAACAAATATATATAGTTTTTAAATGAACATTTCAATGTTGTTTACACAAACTGATAGGCAATTGCTCACACATTAAATCATACGATATGTAATACAACAACATGTAGTTCTTTATCATTTGTTAGAAAACAAATTAAAAAACAACGTAATAGCAGACACCCCCATATCTGTGAGTTCCTAGTATTTGATAAAACAACTGCAAACATCAATATAATGTGTCTAGCAGCTTGATGTAATGATCTTCCATGCTGCACAAAGTTGTTCGAGTGTGGATTTGCAATTAACATATCAAACATCTGCAATGTAACACATGATTACGAGCAATGAATCGTAGTTTAGTATTCAACTGAATTCCGGAATGTGTGTGGTTGATGTGAGGGCAACATCCGCGCAGAGATTTGACTGGAACCAGCATAGCTGGATCAAATCCCTGCCGTCATACCCAGCCACGTGATGATAGCCGACCCACGTAATACAATAATGGTGTCTTACATTATCAACGGCATATATATAACAATGTGTATATAATGAGATTAATGTGAGGGCTGTGAAGTATGAATCGCCTCTAATTATAAATTTAGAGAAAGACGGTTTTTACTTAGGCTCGTGAACAATAAAAAAATTGGTATAATTGGGATAAAAATCAGGTAAGAATGTAGAGAAACTAGGCAACCACAGTATTTCATATAATGAAATATGCAGTGTTTGTTTGTTTGCTAGATGTTTAGCCGGTTGCATCAGTGTTTCAGCAATAACACGGAGTAAATTTACCGACTTCACACATTCCTCTGTTAGCTAGTGTATGAGTAATGAATGCACAAACGAATGTCAGAAACTGAAGACTGCCTACTTGAATCAGACATAGGATGAGAATGGCCGTATTAAGGATTGCATGGATCATCCCCACCCGATTTATGTGTATTGTCCTGTTATAATAACTTCATGGAGAAACGGTTGCTGTTGCTGATTATGATGAAGTAGCTGGTGATTATAATGGTTTTCATAAACATTAATGAATAAGTACATGACTTTTTTAACAATTACTTTGCAGATGCCCGTCAAAGGCTTTCGAGATTATGCTGGCACTACCATAATGTACGAAACTGAGATTGTCAGTTGGTTTGTTCCTTAACATCCAAAATTATTTAATGTCCATGTATGTAGAGGAGTGCAAGTAGTCGCAAATATTTGCTTTAATCTGTTTATGACCGCTTGTTTAATGAAACCACGGCTGTTCGTAAAAAAATGTTTAAGTCGGTTTATAACCTCTAGTCAATTAATTCATATCTTTTATATTTTGGGTACACCTAGTATTACTCCACAGGGTGTTATAAGTTTTAGTAAATAAAGGGAAATATGTACCTTTAAGAAGTAAAAACATCGTAACACATATTCTTACATGAGGCTGAATAAGCGCGACTCAATTTAGAAAGAAAAAACAATATATCATAGGTGTGTATTGTTAAGGTTATTTTTCCATCTGACAAATCGATAGTCGCAGTCTGGACATGAATGAAAGATACCCATCACTCATTAACCGTTAGTTGATAGGATGCACATATTTTGATATCGCTTCTGGCACTAAGATAAGAAAGTCATCAAACGATAAATCACACAAATGCAAACTGATTTAGACTTTCAATCAAAGCTTATCAGTAAGCCATGAGTCAAGCTACCATTTCAAGGCAGCGATTTCTCATCATTTCGGGAATATTACTTATACCAATGAAATTGGGAAATTTAGCGTCAATTTACCGTACATTTGGAAACGAATTGTTTGATATGTATATCATGTTTGAACAATTGATAAGCTGACTTAAATAAAAAAGTTAATCACTTTTTTTTAGCCTTTTAGCCTGGATTTGGGATACTCTAGCAATTGGGAATATGAACCAATAACGGCTATAAAATCAGCCAGAAAGTTCTGCATATGAACATGTTAATTTTACCCACTAATACATCTTAATCGCATATATGCTAGAACGAATTTTAATATCAGCATACCTAGGATTTTTATTTCATGATATACGTAAATTGTAGTATTAACAATGTATTAAAATGTATTTAATGCGAGTTCAAACATAGTCCAAGTTGTTTCAAACGAAGAAAATATGTTCTTGCTTTTGTTATAATTAAGTGTTTTGTATACCAATGCATATATAATCTTAATTGTATATATGGGAAGATATTCAAATGAGTTTGAGAAAATTGTCTGCTGTTACTCAAATACAATAATGCATCGTTGATTTCATAACAACACGTTCCTTTATTATGTTTTGAGTGTTAGCCCAGCACACAATATACTCAATTTTATTAAATACTTTATCTTTCCATTTACTCATAGAAAAGATTGAGTAACAAATGCATTATTAAAGAGTTGGCAAACATTACGCCAAATCTGTCACAACGTTAATAGATATTGGATCATTTATTCATGCTCGGCATTGTCTTACCGTTAACAGATTGCAACGCCACATTGGAAACACCGATACATATAATATACTCCTGAGGCCGGAAGATGTATAACTGTGTCCTACTTAAAGATAGTGTTTGTGTCTGTTTTCATGGTTATGCGTTTCCTATAGAAACGTCTCATAAAAATGTAATCCGAAATTACATTGAGTCGTTAATAAAACGCGATTTGAATATCGAAAACAAGTAATATAATTACTATAATAATTACTTGTGGAATCACAATTGGGTAAGAAAATAGAAAAATACAAAAAAATCAAACTTAAGATGAGATCAAATTGTAGGGGGCGTAGCTAGGCCTACTTTCAGTGTACTCAAAAGGCATGCTAGGGGGGGGGGGGATCCGGGGGCATGCTCCCCCTGATTTTTTTATCTCTACGAAGCCGTACGTGCATTTTTGTGAGGTTTCAGGCAATATTATAGTGCAAAATATGGCGTGATAAACTCGGATATGATACCATTTATCTTAGATTTTGAATCATGTGATTTTCCTTTAAGATTTATATTCTAGAATTATGTCGGGGTTTATCATTTAATGTTTGTCTAAATTAAACCATGATATGGTATGGTATAACATAGGACATAAAACTTTTGGATAAAAGTAACTAAAGCTTAATTTGTAAATAGAACATCGGCGGACCCTTGACATCGCTTCCTTTGCACAAAGGATAGGGTTTAATACATAACAAATGCACCTTTCAAATGTCAATGTTTTCAAACTTTAAACCAATCAAATAGTGATTGCTATAAATATACAAGCAGTATAACAAAAACATCATTTCTAACAGCAACCTCTGAATATTTACTGATTGAAATGTTCGTCTCTAAATAACAGTGCAAGCCTCATATTTTGATTATTATCAATTATTATGGTAAAAACGAAAAAACAAATTGCTTGACTAGAACTAGTAAATGGATTTTGTTTTTGCTTACATACACTATCAAATTGACGATAAAAGTTTTTTCATTATAATAATACAATAATAAGTATACAAGTATATTCTTCTGAAAACAAACTCGTTGACCAGACAGGCTTTTTAAAGGATAAAAGAAAAATACTTATTCAAGAGCATAGTCCAAATGATGGTATTGTTCTAGTTTTGTATATGCTTCCGACATCACTTAGTCTTGATTGAACACTTCTCACTATCAATAGACCAGCTGTCTATAATCTTCCTTGTTAAGATGAAATATTACAATTCTCAAGCAGTGGTTGAAGTGTGCGGCCATGACTTGGTATTAAAAACTTCCTTCTACAGTATGCAGAGGGTGAATATGAAGAGGGTGAATATTAAATTATTACAATTTTAATGTGACCATAAACAAATGCAACTAAAAGTTTTTATAGACAGTGTTCGACAATGACTATTCTGAGTAAGTTGTCATTTGTGCAGACATTCTGATCTTGCTAAACGAATAAATAAACGAATGGATTTTTATGCCCCTGAAGTTGGGCTTATAGTGATCGCACTGTCCGTCTGTCTGTCTGTCTGTTCGTCCGTCTGTCCGTCTGAAATTCCGTCACACTTTGGGTCTAGGTTTCGAAAAATGTGGAAAAACACTTTGCGTTTAGGTTTAGAAAAATGTGGAAAAAGGGGGCATATGTCATCCTATGGTGACATGCCTGGTTTTATAATTCAAAGATGATTTTGAAGCAGTCCGACGGACTTCCATGACAAAAAAACAAGGTGTCCGAGAATCTTTTCCAGGAGTCTCTGACTATCGGACTCCCGTTAGTGTCAAACACTGTGTTGATTTGCCATTTTGAAGACATGCCGCCTGAAAAACTTTTAGATACAAGGGGCGTTATTAAGATAGATCTACCAGCATCTTAAATAATTACCTATTAATTAACACAGTTTGTGCCCCTTTAATCGCATACGATTACAGTAGGTTAGTGTTAGGGGTTTTTAAGTGAATGGAGCAAATCGTAAATAATGAATTAATACCCGATCTTTAAAACATGTGACTTATGTCGAATATTACTGACTTTATTGAATGCCTTAGACCTGACCCCCTTAGGTTTATGTTTTTATTGCATTTTTCGACCACTTTAGTTTTTCATTTATGCCAACGAATTGTACTCAAGTGAGTACCTGAGTACGCCTGTCTACGCCGCTGGATGAAATTGTATACGTCATGATAAGTTTGATTTGTTAATAGACACACATGAGAAGTTGTATTCGTGTTCCTATTTCAAAACGCACAGTAAATAATGGTCAATTTGTTAGGACCCCATCACGTCTCCCAAATGTTCCTCACAACACATTTGAAATAAGCCGCACTCTGTGAAAATGGTCTTAACGCTTGTGCGTAAAGTGTCGTTCCATATTAGCATGTGCAGTCCGATTATGCTAATCAGGGACGACACTGTCCGCCTAAACTGGATTATCGCTAAGAACAAACGGATATAACGAAACAATAAACGAAAGCGGAAAATGTCATCTCTGATACGCCGGTGCGGACTGCACAGGCCAATCTTGGACGACACTTTACGCACATGCATTAAACCCCGTTTTTCCATAACGATGCGTAAATAAAAAAATGTTTAGACGGTCAGTTGTAAATAAGCACTTCATGCTTCTACCCAGTGACATTGGAAATTGCGCTGCCGAAATCCAATACACGCTTTCAGCAGAGAACTAGCGTCAGTGTTTCATGTTTTACGTCCCTAATTTTAAATACAGCTTCGGTGGTATAGCAACCCATATTTGCATCTGGATACATTGTTAACATCTGCACAGTTGGGACGTTCAAAAACGTGTTTGCACTGGAGTAAACTGTAGGATTACCAACTGCGTGCAGTTTGAACTGGAGTAAACTGTAGGATTACAAAAAGCATGAAGTTTGAACTTGAGTCAACTGAAGCAGGATTACCAACTGCGTGAAGTTTGTACTGGAGTAAACTGTAGGATTACAAAAAGCATGAAGTTTGAACTGGAGTAAACTGAAGGATTACCAACAACGTGAAGTTTGATCTGGAATAAACTATAGGATTACAAAAAGAATGAAGTTTGAACTAGAGTAAACTGTAGGATTACCAACAGCGTGAAGTTTGTACTGAGTTAAACTGTAGGATAACAAAAAGCATGAAGTTTGAACTGGAGTAAACTGAAGCAGGATTACCAACTGCATGTATAAACGGCTTTGCTTGGGGACATGAGCGAGAAATTCATTTGGAACATTGTGTGATATTGATGTAAGTGTTATTTATTAATTTGAAAGTTACACACATTTTCAGGTTTACTGTTATTACTTCGAGATATAATCGCATCCTCCGCATGCAATCAGATTATATCAGATTATTAGTTAATTGCAAAATATATGAATTTTGATTGGTTCATGGCAGAATATATGATTTTGACCATAACTATTTTATTGCCAAATTATTTTGTCGCCGGAAAGCTCACTAATAAAGAAGTTATTGAAAAGAGAAACTCGTCTAGGTTAAGGTTGATATTGACTGTTTCACGAAGACAAAAAATACATACATGGTATAATTTCAATATGAACAAAAAATGTACCAATTGTTCAATGAGTTGTTCAATGTAAACACAAATCAGCCATATCTACATCATATACATCATTATCTCGCTTTAAACCTACTGATGAATCGTTTACGTTGACGCGATTGCTTACATGTCTGTGCAATTTAGTAATTATGATCAGCTTTCTAAAAAGTGTTGCGATTGTAAATACGACCTACACACACACACATGATTATATGTATACTTCGTAGTTATTATAACTCACTTCTGACAATATTTCCCCATTACATGCTTGTAACATGCAACGTGTTCTGTTGATAATTTACAAAAGTCGGTTATCTGTTGTTTGCTTTGAGATGTCTGTTTATTGTCAGGCGTTGGTACTTTTTTGTATTCTCGCAAGTTTGAATTGTGAAGTTTCCGAATCTGTTTGCAGGCGGTTCGATTTATGTTGAAACTTAGTTCTGCGTAACAATTAAAATACTTAAGACGGACATGTGCAACCGAAGCATTATAAAGTAAGTGTTGATCCAAAGAAAATATCAATAAGCTTAATGTGCACATTTCAAACAAACGTCGCGCACGGCAAAACATATGAAGTTATTTCAGTCACATACATGCGATGTCCAAACATTAAAATGGTATATTTGTACAATTTAATTTAGTACATAAATTGAAAACAAATTACTAGACCGGTAATGTGGACTTTCCTTAATTAATTCAATTAATATCATGTTCAAAAGAAGGTTTATTACACATTGAATCATAGCATACAATTGTTCATTAAGTGCATCATTTTACTTAGTTTATGTTTAAGCTGTTTCCTTTAACTTACATATCTGGAAAATATAATACCCCAAACATAATAATTAATTTAAGATATAAAAACGTATGTGTTACAGAAAAGAAGTTTCGAATGCATTTTCGCAACGATGCAAATAGTTTCCACTGTATTAAGTATTCGTATGAGTATCACATAAAAGAATAATATAATAATGTATTAATTGTTTTCCTTATTGTTTACAAACGTGTATGCATTATTAAGCTTGAAATCGAACAATAGATTGTTTATTGCATTTTTATTTTGTTATTTGTAATTAAAAGACAAGAAACATATTTCATAACATATATTTGTTATACTTTCCATTCGATAACATAAAATCAGGCGTTTATTCTATTTATAAAGCAGTTTGACGGTTTTTCTGTTTGAAAGAAGTTGCAAGCACAAAATAACCCTCGACTTGGAATTCGAATTCACATAGAGCGTTCTGTGGGTTCTAATGAATAAAACACTTTTTGTACATCATTGTTTTATATGAATTGGTCTATTGAAAGGTTGTACACGATTCAATTGTTTTATTTAATGCTCTTTGATAAAATATTTAAAATTATCGGTGATGTGCTTCCCGATATGTTGCCTTCTAGTCTGACTGGGGACTACATATCTGCATTCTAATTAATTTATAATATATTTTTGATGCCTGCCATGCCATTACTTATAAGTTTTAAACAATGACAAAGAAGTAAAGATAAACAATACATGTTAAAAAATATAGTAAAAAGTTACAAATACTTATCAACATTCAATTTTGAAAGTAGAAATTTTAATCCCATAACATTCCTTACCTGTTTATTATTTTTGCTTTATAGTTGCTCAGTCGTCTTCGGCCAGGCGGATCAAGACATTGTCTGGCGGGAAATTATTAAACCCAGCAGACATTTGAAATTCCAGAGTTTTTAAAACTTAACTTCTGGGCCCAGGGTTCAATTTTCCGTCATTGTATATTCCAGGCCACAATTCCGAATCAAATACTTTGACATTTCGAAATAAAAAGAGAAGAAAAAGTTATAATTATGAATAATCCGATTAAGAACAGTCTTCCACCATACATCTCCGACAGTTTTATAGTATACGGATGAGATAGCATAAATACAAGTTGTTTACAAAAACACATCTGCATTTATATGATATGTCGTCGTGGCCTTTGGTTGATTTGCTGTTGAATACATTAGTTTTATCAAAATGTATTTGTACCTTGTTTCTGCTTTTTGCAAAATGACTCAACCCTAGAGATTATAGTCGTCATACAAGCAGGACAAGCAGAAACCCAAACAAATATCGTTTTAAATCCTCGGTAAATATTACTTATTTTAAGCCAAAATGGTGATGGAATGTATATTTTTAACCAGTTACTTAAGCACATATTGATTAGCAAAAGTGCGGGCATAAAACGTCATAAACGTTTCTAAAATGAAACGAATTATCAACAGGATTAAATGGACAGAATATGTGTTTGCTTTCGGAGTAAAACGTAAAATGTGTCTTTGTGAAGTGAGAAAATATACACAGTTTTCTTATTTTTCTGAGGAAAATTGATCACAAAATCTTACAATAATCCTCTATCTACCTATGTTGTGTGGTTTCATGTAAAAATGTTGTAATACTAGACTGCCATGTGCAGTATTTCATATTATGTATCATGACAATGGTATTTGAACAACATTGTGAAACACATGTTTTGAAAACAAATTCGGACTTAAAGTTTCACAAATAGTTTCTATGATTTATGTATGAACTCTGTATTGACCACGAAGAATTGATTCCGAAGTCTCCGGGTGCTGCTCCATTGGACTTTGGTTTATAAGGAATCCTTGTTTATGGGGAATCCTAAAACAACGTATACAGAAGCGCAACGTTTACTCTGTAATTGGTCTTCAAAACGCTCTTAAGGACGAGTGGAGATAAGTGGAAACTTCAATAAAGGTACTGTTGTTGGGGAAAATAAAAGTATGTTCTTTATTTTTTCATTAATTAACATCAAACAAACACCATTGCTACTAAGATATAACGTAAGCACTACAATAATACGTATATGAATATAGCGAACAATGTGACTCCAAAATGGAATTATCTTAGTCTAGGCGTCAAATCTACCCTGTCAAAAATTCTAAGCTTAATGTAAGGCTCGACTAGAAAAATGTCCCGAGTGATTTCAAAAAATTACTTTCGTGCAAAAGGTTATACGAGTGACCCAGATCACAAAGCTACAACACATGTCAACATAAACTGGTTGATCAATTGTTTAAATGATGCTTGTACAGGACGTTGTTAGAACATATACAAATTCGAACGATCGGCATATGATAACGTGTTTGTGGCAAAACAATAGTGTCTTATTTTGAAATTGAACATATACAAGTTGCGTTAAAATAGAAACTAGCAAATTATTTTCAAGCTCATACCAGGGCAATTTGATCAACGCATTTATGAAAATAGTAGATCAATTATTGCTGTAGGTCATGTTAAATATGGCGTAATTAAAACTTAAAGTATATAGATTGTTTGCTTATTCAGTTTGAATATACACATTATTTACACTATATATTTTATTGACGCATGTAACTTGCTTCAGTCTTAAAATAATCATGCAAACTGTCAACCAAAAACTTGAATGTACATGCCGTTAGATAAATTATCACTTGCATACAAGGGAATGACACATTAAACACCAAACGTAAATGATTATCGATATAATATAAGTGTATATTGTGATATACCTGTTGCAATGCTTCATTTGGTTTTTAAATGTTCATTAACTGAACTGCGAACTATCTTTATGCTTTCTACTTGATGACTAAATGTGTCTGGTTGTTTTCTTACTTTAACTCGATAATACATTACAAATGACTTCAGTTGAACATACGTTGAAATAGCATGCGTAAATAAAGTAACTTATAAACAAACAAATAAACGAAGTAACACATCAGACGAGATTTGATTGAAGCATAATTGCATAAACAATATGCCTTGAATGAACAAAACGAATACAATTAAAAAAATGTATTTTCTTGCTTCAACATTCGAATATCATTCAAATATCACACTTTGTTCAATGCCTATATTGAGAAGGCAAACCAGAAATAAAATGCAAAATTGTTTTCATCGTATAATAAATTTAGTTCAAAATATTAAGAGGAATTCGCCATATTACCTTAGGGACGAATTAAAAATAAATCGTGTTGAAAGTGCCATCACTCTCAGAGAAGGACTAATTATAACAACATCGCTTCTGGCCAAGCTGGGATACTGTTCTTGGAAGAGTTATTGGACTGTTAGATATCATATATGACAGGTTGAATGGAATCATGTTGTAAACGGAATTTCGTTTAACCAGACTTTTATATAAGGATGTATCAACGGTAAAACGGACAAACTATATCAAGCATTTTGAAACATTGTTTTATGGTACAATTCTTCAGAATGTATTTGCATTTTTATTAAAAAAGCTATGCGATCATCATGTGTTAATTTTTGCGTAATATTAATTTGAAATAATGTAAACAGTTCGATATATAATTAATGCAAACATGCATAATTGTTGCTAGCTGAAACATAATATTGGTTCTTGAATTGTAGTGAATGCTTTATTAAATGGAAAAACATTAACCTCTTAGGTTTTGTTTGTTTTTTAAATAGTGTGTCATCTTATATAATCGTCTTGGAGTATTGTTAATTCTAAAACGTTTATGTTTACTGAGTAAATATTGTTAAAATATTAATAGCTTTCGTTTAATTTTCGTTAGTATTAGATTAAAATTAAACATTCTTTTCCCGAAATATGAATAACCGATGAAATAAAATTATATTATTAATATGTTTATTAATAATATAGAACTTGTATCGTCTCAATATAATACAAATGTTAACTTAAAACATATAGCAACTGCCTATTTTCAAAGACACATAAACATTAATATTTAATGACTGTGTTGTATTAATTTTTTTGCAGAAGAGCATTATGATAGTTATTGATTGTCACGTTTAGAAAACATCCAGCGTGAACATAATCATCGCGTTCTTTATATTGTAGCACAATAACACCTTGTCTAAGTATTGGAAGTCCATTAGATCTACTCTTAAACATTATGGACATACAGTTTACGCTTTTAGTTAACGTTCGCCATGAGTCTCTTATCGGTGTACCATTTCTTCCAGAATTTGATCCGTTAAGATTTCTTGCTATTATGTTAGGAAAACATTTCTGTCAGTGGGCTATTGATTTCCTAACATTCTTTATATTAACAGTTTTTATGTTATTTAACTACTAGTCATTGCGTAAATACAACTTTGATTTTTTATTCATTCTTTGCCTGCCTATACAAAAACTGATTGAATTTCGACATTTCATTTGCACATGCCGATATAATTTATATAATGTTAAGGCTTTTCACACAGTATCTTACTCAACTTGTGGTTTTCGTCTCGTTAAATAATCATACACCTGCTACACAAACAATTAAAATACGTAACACAAAATTACATTCGCAATGTTATCAAATTTAAACGGCCTTACCCAATATTAAAACAAGATAGTAAACTATCGCTATTACTACTCGTTTAATCGTTCAACGAGATTAAGTATATTTAGAAATCGTTTGGAAAAGGCAATTTCGTTACTTTGGCGGGATGATTAATTAAGTGTATGCATTAACAGAAGTGTTTGTTGAAGGTTTGTGCATTATTTTTATACATACAATCGTGCAATTGCTTCCTAAACACACACTATGCTGTTTAGATTATCAATTTGGTAAGAGAGTGTATAATACAAAAGTTAAATATTGAAATTGCGCGCATGTGTCGATTACATTTTCAAGTCACGATCATTTTATTATACATTCATTAAAGGTTTTGACACGTTTCAATGACGTTAATGTATTCATTTGAAAATAGCACGTTAGAGCCTGTTAAGTGTCAGTTATTAGACGACAATATCTCAGTACCCCCTTATCCCTCCACTATGTCCCTCATAACTCATTTGAAATTAATAATCCTTAGACGAACCGGTATGAATAAGCAAATAAGCAATTCAAACGTGTGCCACAAGTTATCGCGTTAACAATTAAGAGAAAGCCAAATGATAAAACAAACTTGATACTTGACTCTTGGTCTACCACATCATCGTTTACCATCCGATTAAACTGATAAAAATCTATTTCAGCATGAAGCAATGGTATACAAATTATTATATATTTTCTTTGTTGCTTAGTTTTAAGAAGCATATTTATAAATAAAAGGGCAGCACATAAAACCATTTGGGTCAGACAATCTTTTCTTGCTGAATGATGACAAAATAATATCGTACAACTTAGATATTGATATTTAAAGTTTGGAGATGCATGCGTTTCAGACTTTATTGATACAGTATCCTTTATGGGTTCATTTAAGTTTCAAGACACACGCTTTGACTACATACTTTATTCATATGAATTATCTTAGCACGTTATTAAACAAATGATCGTAACAGCAAAGCTGAATATTTGCTTTTTTATTTCCCAATTATTTTCATATTTCTGGCACTTGAAATAATGCAAAGACATATTAACGATAGTTAGATGTTTGGTTTGCCGAGGTAACATGTCTTAAAGCGTGACGAATATGAAGTTATTTTTATTTCTAGCAGACAGAAAATATTATATTCATAGAAACTGGCGTCCAGGCAAATTGAATGTGGTGTTACTGACATTTGCAAAGGAATTATTTTTTTTTGCTTTAAAGCGTTCTAGAAATCGTTTGTTCTTTACAACTATAGATTTTCATTCTTTGCTATGCAATATAAACTTATTTTATAACTGCGAATGATAAATTCAAATAAAATGTTTATATCATTGGACTGTTACTTTTATATTGCTGTTTATTTGAGTCAGTGTATGATTTATATAATTTAATTTTTGATAGTGAACAAATGATAATCTGTTTTTAATTGTCTGTTATGTCACTACTTTCAGAAGTGTTATTAAGATTTGTTCCTCTGACAATGTATCTGGATGTATTGTTTATTTATAAGCAACTACATACATTTGTTTTAATTTATATTTAATATCCATTAATTGATCAAGTGTATGTTTGATTCACAAAATAACACAAATAGTTTCTAAATCTTATACATCTTATATTATATACTATAATTATGATTGACAATTACCAAGTGTCCTCCCTATTATTTTACAAAGTTTTCTCATTTATTTCTTCATCGATCAGAAATTGAAAGAATGCGTAACAATAACTAAAATATTTTTAGACAAATATATCGCTGCGCAATACAGATTTGCCTATTCATTCATACTTGACCTGCCTATACCCAAACAGATTACATCGTCACATTTCTTGGCAAAAGCCGATATAAATTATATAATATTAAGGCTGTTCAAACAGTATATTATAAAACGTTTATTTTTGTCTCGTTTAATTATCATTCACCTGCTATAAGCACACATTAAAAACATAACACACAATTCCATTTACAATGTAATTACATGTAAACAGACTTACTCAATATTAAAACAAGATAGTAAACTATTTTTATAACTATACTCTTTTATCGAGATTTAATTGATTAAACAGAAAGTCGTTTCGAAAAGGTTCGTTCTAAACTTTGGTAAGATATTTAAAGTAATTGTATGCATTTTCAGAAGTTTGTGTTGAGCGTGTGTGCTTTATGTATTTACATACAATCATGAAATTGCTTCCCGAACATATCATATTATGTTTGGTTTAACAATGGGTTAGATAAGATAAAAATACAGAACTTAAAATACAAATTGTGTGCATGTGTCGATGAAATGTATACTTGACGAGAATCGTATTTGCGATTCATGCAGTGTTGTCGACCCATTGTCATTGTTAGACGTTACATTGGCAACTATCACTGACGATGCTTTGAAATGTCACAGTTAAGAGACGAGAATTTCTCAGTACCCCTCACCCTCCAATATGTTCCCGCAACGTACGGTATTTGAAATTAAAATGCTAAGACGAACCGCTATAAATAAGCAAATAAGCACTTCAAACATGTGCCACAATGACACAAGTAATCGCGTTACCGAAATCCAATACAGCGTTCATTTCAGAGAACCTGCAGAGAACTAGCGTAGGTGTCTCATTGTGTACACCCCTAATTTGAAATACAGTGGCTGTGATATAACAACCCATATTTCCATTTGGATACATCGCTAATAATTGAACAAATGGAATGTACAAATTACGTGTATGAACTGGAGTAAATTGCCGCAACGAGCTGCGAGCATTAGCGTGTATGCTTGGAGAAATGTTATCTTTTGAGAAGAACACAAACCAAACGGTTAGTGCGATAGTGATCTAGGCGTAACGCAAGAGTCATTATTATATCACATGCTCAACACATCGCATTTGAATAATAATCTCCACATGACAATTGTATTGTAAGTAAGTATAACATACTTGTGGATCAATATATATTGTGTAACACTTGTGTCGGTGCATATATGAATATTTGTGGATATTAATGTTTAACCTCGTACAAGAAGGTATGATACTTTTCTACATTCTTGAACAATAGCAACAAATACGATTCATATGCGAATTCAAAGTAGGCATGTCCTCTTTTTTATTTAATTAATGTTTCGATGTTAATAATTGATGAAACTGAATTCGCAACGTCGAAAAGTTAAGCATAGCTAGAAAATACAAGAAGAAATTATGTGATATAATTGAAGTATATCGACGTAGAATTTATGTGATGTAATCGTATTACATTAACGAAGAAATCTTTGTGATAATAACATGGTACATCAACGCTAAATGTATGTTATATAATCGTAGTACCTCATCGCAGAATTTATGTGATACAATCAGTTTAATTAAGATTTTTAGCGGCATCAGAAAAAAATGTCTCTAACATGTGTGTGCCATGAAGAAAGTGGGTATTCATCGAATGATGGCGATTCAAAATAAGAAGAACAGAACACTATAATGACTATAACTATTAAGAATTCACAAATCAATGATCGTGAAGATAATTTGTTTCCAAGTATCGTTGGTGCACATGGTATGCTTTTAGCATACATTATGTGAAACATGACCAAAATGCTGTTATCAGTTTTGAACTATAAAAATTGCATTTATGTTCATGAATAAAGGTTTGTTGTATCGAATTTGTGCGCAGTGATGGTCCTAGCAGCCGTATATATA
Source organism: Dreissena rostriformis (assembly GCA_007657795.1). Classification (NCBI taxonomy): domain Eukaryota; kingdom Metazoa; phylum Mollusca; class Bivalvia; order Myida; family Dreissenidae; genus Dreissena; species Dreissena rostriformis. Next base: position 18,637 of record VMBQ01002232.1, read on the forward strand.
TATATATATATATATATATATCCGTATCATATATGCCCGAGAAAAAACGTGTCAACGTTTGATAATAAGAAATATGTTGGAAATTTATAATGGTGACAAACGTTACACTTAACTAAATTTGTTAAGAGCGATAGTCAAAATGAATTTTCGCATACCGTGATTTGTAGGTCTTACGTGCACGAGTTCCCAGATAAACTAACACTTTGATATTGTAGACATTGCATTATTTTCAGACGAAAGAATGCACAATCACATATAAACCGCTCTTTCAAGTTTTTAACGGAACATTGCGATGTTGTTTACACAAATTGATAGGTAATTTCTCAAGCTTTACACCATACGATAGTTCATGCAACAACATATAAAAAAACCAACAACGTTATAACAGACACTCCCATATCTTACAGTTCCAGGTATCTGATAACTAAACTGCAGACATTACTATAATGTGTCTAGCAGCTTGATGCATGTGTATTCCGTACTGAACAAAGTTGTTCGAGTGTGAATTTGCAACGGTTATTGCAAACATCTGCAATGTGAGAAAGAATTTTGAGCGAAATTATGTGCTCAAATTGATTAAGTAATGTATGTAAACGTCGTTAGTGCTCTAAAGTATGGATCGACCGTTACAATAAATTTAGGGGACGACGTTTGTCATTTAAGGCCGTGAACAATAATACAATGTGAATGTTCAGGATTAATTTAGGTTATGAATGTAGACACACTATCATCATAATATTTTATATTATTAAATATAGTTTGTTCGTTTGTTAGATGTTTCGCCGTGTTAATCAGTATTGAAGACATATCGCGGAGGTTAGTTTACCAAAGTAACACGTTTTAGGGTAAGGTGGTGTACTAGTAAAAAATGAACCTTCTGACCACTCCCTTCTTGAATCAGGCGTTGGATGATAATGGTAGTAGAAAAGATGTCATGGCCTATACACACAAGTTATGTGTAATGTCTTTTTATAATTATGGCATAACGACAATTTGTTTTCGAAAGCGTGTATTTATTTAAAAGAAAAGTAGCTTACTTGGCGAAAATACACTATACTCCTTCACGAAAAGCATGAAAACGACGCCATTTTGTAAGTCAGTTAGCTCCGACTAACCTCAATAGCCGCAGTCAGCTCCCGTTTACGCATGTCTCCTCTCTGATTTTGAGATTAGGTTGCTTGTGCATGTATATAAATAAAACGTACATGACTTTTTAAACAATTACTTTGCATATGCCCTTCGAAGGCTTCCGAGATAATGCCGGCACTACGATAATGTACAAAACTGAGATTGTCAGTTGGTTTGTACCTTACCCTTTGCATGCTGAGAAATTTGTTGTCTGCTAAAATGTCTTCTGCTGAATTTCTAAAATTAGCATTTTCTTCGATTTTTTTTCTAAGACCACTATCAGAATAGCAAACAGTTTGGATCCTGATGAGACGCCACGTTCTGTGGCGTCTCATCTGGATCCAAACTGTTTGCAAAGGCCTTCAAAATCCGGTTCCAGCGCTCAAAGAGTTAAAAACCAATGATGTAATGTTCACGTGTATGTAGAGAACAATCTAGACTGTGATTATTAGACAATATGTGAATTGTATGATCTTTGTTTAATGAAACCACGGCTGTTCGTTAATAGTATGTTTATGACACATGTAAACTGATTCCATATATTTTATAAGTTGGGTACAACGGGCATTACTAAACAGGGTGTTATAAGCTTAAATACATAAACGGAATCATAATGCGCCTATATGAAGTAAATACATCAACACCTTTTATCTGAATGCGTGCATATGGTATCATAAGTGCGACTAAATTTAAAAAGATTAACAACGTATCATAGTAAATAACAGTTATGTATTGCTGTGTTTGTTCCCATCCAACAAATCGTTGGTCGCAGTCTGGACATAAATGAGAGATACCCACAACTCATTAACCGTTATTTGATAGGATGCAAATATTTTGATATCGCTTCTGTCAGTCAGCTAAGAAATTCATCCAAAGATATATCATACAATTGCAAACGGATTTAGACTTCCAATCTAAGCTTATCAGTAAGCAATGAGTCAAGCTACAATATCAGGGCAAGGATTGTTCTCATCATTTCGGGAATATGACATATATCCATGAAATTGGGAAGTTATGCGTCACTTTACTGTATAACGAATTCATTGTGTGATATATATAAAGTTTGAACTTTTGGTTAGCTGACATGAATAAAATATTTAATCACTTGGCATTGTTTAGGCTGGATTTTAGACTATTTTAGCAATTGGGAATTTGACCCGATTACAGCTTTAAAATCAGTTTAAAAAAGTACCATAGAGGAATTTTTTTAATTTTACCCACTGATACCTTTTAATCGCACATATGCCATAATTAATTGAAATACCAACACCATTTTGATTTATCTTTCCTGTAATATGTACATTTTATTATACTTGTAGTACAACTGTATTGAAAGCGAATCAACACATATAAGTTGTTTCAAACAAAAAAATGGGTAAACGCTTTTTGTTGTTTTTAGTTTAGTATAATGTGTACCAATGTGATAAAATACCGCAATATATTAGCTACCCAACAAATCCGCTATCTGACGTAAACTTATTAAAATGTTGTTATCAAAGGGCGTCTGCATAAAGATATTTAAGATGTATTTCACGAGGAGACATTTCATTGGAATATTATCTTGACACACAAGAATCATCCCGTGGAATACATGATTCCCCTAGTGTGTAAGCATGAACTAATATATCCATCAGATACCAATTCATCATACTTTGTCTTTGAATTGATTTATTTGTTAAACTAAGTTTAGTTTTATATGTGCTGGTGATCTAGGTCGCTTTTGTATTAACACTGTTATACTATTGATAAGATAAATAGTAAACACTGTTATGGGCACAAAACCAAAATTCAACTTCATTCTTGTCATACACTTACAAAACTTAATACCCAGGTATCAGTCTAGCGTTCTTACTCGTATGTAATACCCAGGACGCGGTAGATTCGCCAAGAAAGCCGTGGGGTCGTCGTGAGAACGCACGGAGACGGGGTCCGAACGTCAGGAACGTCAAGGTTAGCAACGTTACAGCGACTACTTTGGACATTTCAAAGTAAACGCCGACGGTGGTGATCTAACGGCGTCCTGGCTAGAAAGTCGTAGGATCGAGCTGAGGTCGCCATAAACGTAACAGCCATACGATCACAAACGCGAAGAGCTTGAGAGGGACGTTGTGTATTGCTGCTATAGTCGCCGTGGAAACGGATACAAGTTCATAGACGCCCGGAAACTCAGCAGCGACCCTACTGCGCCACATGTGGGTTTTTTATAACGACCCTGTGGCGCTCTCGATCGTAGTGCCGTCGTATTGCAAACTCCAATCATGACCAATGCCACAGAAGTGTTCTTACTACAACTATCGGTGTTTTTCAAAAACGAAGTATATTTTGTTTGTTGTAAGGACGCCTGCCCGGTGTGACCGGGTATAACATGGTGTTTTTAATTGCTTTTAAAAATAGTTGATATACCGATTTGGCTGTAACATGTATAACTATATCCCATTTAAAGTTTGGTTTCTGTTTGGTTTCGAGGTTATTAACTGTCTTTTAACACACTTCATATAATATAAAGGTTACATGGAATGACATTAGGCCCACACGTGGTTAGAATAACCAAATATTTGAAAACAAGAAACATTATTACTATCAAATGGTATCGGGATTAATTAGATCTAAAAACGAAGCTTTGTATTTATTGGTTGGTTTGTAAAGCAACATTCTAAATTAAATGTTACTTAGCGTTGGTTGAGTATTTGAGAGTGTACGGTCGTGTATGGATATATTATTAGACAATATTTAACAATAGTACCATTACTACCGGAACACGAACTATTATGTTCGGTCTTATTCACAATGTATTATCACAATACACAAAACATGTGGATGCAAATGTGTACGGCATAATAAGTTTGAATTGTAAGTAGACAGACATTTGAAATTGATTACGCGTTCTTATTCATCTCCATATTAATATTGTTTTTAAATATCCCTGACGAGACGTCCAAATCTCACAGTAAATAATTGAACATGTTTGCGGACCCCATCAAAGCCCCAATATGTACACAACACATTTGAAATAACATGCGCTCTGATAACATGCGGCTTAACGCATGTGCCTTTAGTGTCGTTCCAGATGAGTCTTCGCAGTCCTCACAGGCAAATAAGGGACGACACTTTCCGCCTAACCTGGATTTTCTCTAAGTTAAAACTCCCTTATAACGAAAAACAAACAACAGTAAAAGCGGAAAGTGTAATCGCTGATTAGCCGGTCAAGACTGCACAGGCTAATCTGGGACAACACTTTACGCACAAGCATTAAACTCCGCTTTCCAAGATCGAGGCTTCAATAAATAATGCTTCGACGATCAGCCAAACATAAGCACTTCATGCTTGTACCCAGTGACATTGGAAATCGGGCTGCCAAAATCCAATACACGCTTCCAGCAGAGAAGTAGCGTCAGTTCTGACTTCATGTTTTACGCCCCTAATTTTAAATATAGCTTCCGTGGTATAGCAACCCATATTTGCATCAGGATACATAGTTATCATTTGCACAGATGAAACTTTCACAAAACGTGTTCGAACTGGAATTAACTGTAGGATTACCAGTAGGAGAAGTTTGAACTGTAGTAAACTGTATGATTACAAGCAGCGTGAAGTTTGAACTGGAGTTAACAGCAGCAGCAGCAGTACCAACTGCATGTATACACGGATTCGCTTGGAGACATGTGCGTTAAAAATACTTGGAGCATTTGTTGATATTGATGTAAGTGTAGGTAAATAATTTAAAAGTTTCACGATTGTTCAGATATAGTTTTATCACTTCGACATAATATCTCATCTAAATCATAATCGCCATAAAACACCTCAATTGTATGCATACAATGTTATTTGAAGAATGTTCTAATTACATAATGTGTATTCGTATATTCAGATGTATTTGTGTACAATAGGTTTCTACCTCTATAAAAACAGTTCAGAATTTGCAAAAATATATTCACATGTATTTTCACAATAAATTGCAGAATATGTTTCTACCTCCATAAAAAATTTGTTCGCAACAAATAAGATTTGATTATGAATCTAATATTACAAATAAGTTGCATTGATATTCTCTTGATCATTGATATAGGTTAAATAAAAGTCCGTATATTTAGCAGTTTAGCTAACCAGTGATCAACACGGAATGTATGTGGTATGATACAGTTGTATATATTTTTTTGATTATTTCGGATTGCCAACCAAACATTGATGATATTGTTTAAACAAGCACTATAATTTCAAGCAAATGATTGGCAGAATATATTAATTTGGATCATAACTATTCCAATGCCATATTATTCCGGTTCGACAAAACTCACTTATACAAAATGTATTGTAGAGCGAAAGGCTACTGTTGAGGTTTATATTGACTGGTACACAGAGCAAAAATACATACATGGTCAAAATTGACAATTCAACACTCACCTGAATTACAATGTACCAATTGTTCATTAAATGTAAAAGGAATTATCCGCCATATCTACACGAGAGACATCATTATCACGCTTAAACCCTAATCAATCAATCAATCAATCAATCAATCCAATTACTTTGCTGTGCAATTCAAACAATTTGTGACGATTAAAAATACGACATATACACACGAATGATTATACGTTAAGATATTATTCACTGGTGACTGGACGCTATTCATAATAACATGCTTCGAACATGCAACGTGTTATGTGAAGCATTTACAAAAGTCGGTTATCTGGTTTGCGCTTTGGGATATCTGTTTATTGTCAAGCGATGGCAACGGTTTTGTTTTCTCAAAAATGTGTTGTGAAGTTTTCGAATCTTTTGTAGAATGTTTGCATGTTCGATTAATAAATGACGAACTATATTTCTCTGTAACTAAAAAATAAAATACAAAAAGAATGGCATGTTCAACAGGAGCATAATGTAGTTAATGCTTATCCAAAGCAAATAGGCACTATGCCTTTAATGCACGCGTCAAACAAAAGTCGCAGATGACCAAAACATTTAAAGTTATTTCAGTCACATACATACCAGGTCAAAACATAACGATGGTATATTTGTCCAATTAATTATAGTTAAAATAAATTACAAATTGAATAAAAAACCGTGTTATAGTGGACTTTTCTTAATTAACACAATGAAAAGCATGTTCATGAGAAGGCTCATTTCACGTTATACAATTGTTCATTACAATATAAAAATGGTATAGACGATGTATAATAAAGATAAGACCATTATTTTACTTATTGTATTTGTATGATTTGTCATTTACAAATGTACTTGCTTGCATAAACATGTCACGAACATATAGCCCATCCTAACGTCAAACGTAATACGTATTATAAGCTATAAACACGTATGTGGCACAGAAAAGAAGGTGCGAATGTATTATAGCAACGATGCAAATAGTATGCATTGTATTTCATATTTGTACTTATATCACATAAAGGAATACTATCTTAATGTATGAAGTTGTATTATTTCATTAATTATTTACAAATGTTATGCATTATTAAGTTTGAAATAGAACACAATTTTTATATTTAAATGCAACAATGATTTGTTATTTGTAATTTAAAGATGCGAAATAATAATACTTCATTTTATTTCCAATATAATAAGAACAATGTCTAAGTATGTGATAACATAACTTCAGGTATTTAGTATAATTATAAAGCAGTTTAACGGTTCTACTGTTTGAACAAAGTTGCTAGCACAAAACAACCTTTGATTTGGAATTCGAATTATCATTTATATTGAGCATTCTGGAGAATAAAAAACCTTTTTACATCAGTGTTTTATATGCATTTTCCAATTTGAAGGTTGTACACGATTCAATTGTTTATTAAATGCTATGAGTTGAAATATCCGTGAAATGGCCCCGTATATATGTTCTACAAGCCTGATTAGGGACTTCTTCTTTTAATTTGAAATTTATTTGAAGTTTCGTTTTGATGCATGCCATGTCAGTATTCATCTTTGTCAATCGTCAAAAAGAAGTAAAGATAAATAGCAGTAAATGTTAAACATATAGTAACAAGGCACACATATCTATCAACACTCAATTTTGAAAACATTACACGCAAAATTCCTTAACAGTTAATTATCTTTGCTTTATGATTTCCTCAGTGGTATTGGGCCAAGATACCTACCAGACATCTGTGTGGGTATTGATTAAACCCAGATATTCTTTTTTTTTACTCCAATTCTGTGCTAAGGGTTCACTTATTCGCCATTGTATTTCCCAGGCCACCATTCCGAATCAATATTTCTGACATTTCGAAATAAAAAGAAGCAGGAAACAGATATAATTATGAATAATCCCATTCAGATCACTCTTCCACCGTTCATCTTAGACAGTTCACATTATAAGGATGAGATTGCATAAATACATGTGCTCAAGTTATTACGAAAGCACATCTTCATTTCCATATTGTGTCACCATGACCTTTGGTTGCTGTTATATAGATTAATTATATTTAACATTAATGTGTACCTTGTTTCTTCTATGTGCAAGACACTCTTAACCAAATCGTCATGCCTACTGGTAGGGCTAGTAGCAACCCAAACAAATTCCCATTGAAATCCTCGGCAAAGATTCATTAATTCAAGCTAAATGGCGCTGGAATGTAGATTGTGTAATCCACTTACACAAGTACACATCAATTAGAGAAAGTGCGGGCATCAAATGTTATCAAAGGTTCTAATATAAAAAAGAATAATCAACAGCGTTAAATAAAAAAATATGTTTTGGCTTCCGGAGTTAACGTGAAATGTTTCATTCGTAAAGTGAGAAAATTTACACATTTTCACTCGCGCAAGCGCTCGTTATTAAAAATGTTTTTCTTATTAAACTGAGGAGACTTCATCAAGGAATCATATTATGCCTCACGACACTGTTATTGCATTGTGGTTCTGTTTTATGAGTTTGCCCCTTCTAGCTTTAGGAACAAAATGGAGATTGTCAACTATTTTGTTTGCTTAAACAAAATTATGAAAAACGTGTTTGGATAACAAATCTTGACTGCAAGTTTCGCCAATATTTTCTATGATTTGTTTATAAACTCTTTTTAATGTTACTATGTATTCTGTATTTTTTGTATCCATGCAACGAACAAAGTTGCATAGGGTGATATTATCTAAGTGATTTAGGATAATCTAAATGCGCCTAATCGATGTTCACATATCCCACAAGACAATTTATCAGAAATGCGTACACACTTTCAATGAAATTGATACAATTTACATCCAAAAATGTATTTCTTAATTGTTATTCTTACCTATTAAGGGAAAATAAATCCTTCCGCAGAGCAGTATTGGGTTATTGTTGGTTATTTTTTGCCCAAACAATTCGATTTTTGGTAATCGTTTGTGGTTTGTAGGAAGTAAACGGGATATTTAACTCATTAACTGTTATTTGATTGAATGCAAACATCTGAAATCACTTCTTCCAATTAGCGAAGAAAAATATTGCAGAAGAATAAAACTTTCAACAGATTATTCTATCAATCCAGATTTCATGTTGTAAAAGTAATCAGCATTCAGTTTGTGAGTGGTAATTGCATGGGAAATGTGGAAGATGGCATACCGATACTTTTGTTTAATGAGTCGTGTCATGCAAAAATGGGTCTTATGCTATTTGCGTCCACCGTAGTTCAAGACCAGCCTGCGCATCCGTGCAATCTGATCAGAACCCTGTCCGCTAATTAGACCACGAGGCCTTGCGTGACTTTAAAGCGGACAACATAGCTCCTGAACAGTCTGCGCGATTGCGCATGCTGGGTTGAAGCTACGGAGGCCGCATATGGCATAAACCCCATTTTCGCATAACGCGGGTCAATCAATACATGTGCTATTACGTATTTAAACACACACGACATAGGACCTATTTATATTATTAAAATAAAATTGACATATTCCTCGTATTCATAATAAATTGAGAGGCACTCAACACATTTTTAAAGTTGCTTAAAACACATGCATTTTTATTGATTTAATTTGAGCTTGAATAATAGTTTAACTTAAATGAATGTGTGTGTCTATGTGTTGTTTGAGCCACTATACTCAACAATAGCTATTTTATTTGATTTACGTTTTATTATTTGTATATACAAACTGTTTTTTAACATTTGTCTTTTTGTATTGTTTTCAGATTGTGAACGACGTGGTTACGGGAAAAATGCAAATACATATAAAATACTGGAACACCTTTTCATTAAATAATACCTTTATGAACGAACAAAGCAAACACATTCTATAAACAATGAAGTCGGAATAGTAATTAACTCAAACGTCTGTGTCATGAAGAAATCAATTTAATAAACGTGTCCTTAATGGTGTGATATTACGGTAAAAACGTGAAGTGAACTGAAACACTATACAAATATGGCGGAAACTGAGCCTGGAACCAGTTCACCATTGGTAAACAATGGGAACCATGAACGAAGCATGAGTACCGTTGCCATAGTGACGGGGTAAGTTATTGTTTGTATTATTTAATATCAGTCAGGTTTTAGTTATTTCGCGCGCATATGTGCAATTGCCTTTTTACAAAGACATCCGTACCTTTCCCGTTTTTTTAAATAACTATTTAATTAATTCAATACTTCGTTAAATAAACATATAATCTATATAAATTGGATTAGCGACCTTGTTTGCTTCTTTCTTGGACGTTTGCTACTTTCAACATAAAGGGGTGGATATTAACATATATATAGATGAGTTTTCATAATGACAAGGTATGTCAAAAAACGTCATTACATGGTTTATAATTATGTGTTTTGGAGGTCATGGCACATGTATTTTTATTAATAACACATATAAGAGATACTCTCAATTGAGAGGAAATTAAGATAGCTTGCTAATATTAACCAGAATGTTCAAACCTCATGACATAAAAACTCACGGGATTGAAGTGCTATCGATAAATTCTACAATAAATTACCATCGTTACAATTGAAATCACTATCTTCGAAACATTGGGTTTAAATAAATTAAGTATTTTTTTCTGTAACGCACAATTAGGTAAATACAACTCACTTCAACTTCATTTAACAGACTATTCATTGGGTTGGCAACTGAACACATTTCAAAACATAGTTAATACATAACATGTTGTTGAGAATGGGTATTTCGAAGTTAAGGAGGTCCTTCCACAGCCGATGCTGCATTAAGTTTGGAACAGGAGTGTGTCCCAGCACTCCTAACTAATTAACATCATAGACTCAAGACGGTTCGGACGATTTTAAATTATAGATCGATTTACAGCTATTTAATAGTTACTGAAAGATTTTCAATATTGATGTGGGTTGAATTGTGGGGATAACCCGGAGTACCCGCAGGAAACCCCACCTGTCCGGTATGATGACCACCAACCAAACTCACAGTTTCTGGGAACCGGGATTGAACCCGGCTCGTTCAGGTGAGAAGCGCGTGTTCCAACCACTGCGCTAACTGGACAGCCGCGTGTTGGTGAATAAAACAGCAGTGAATGTATATGCCTACTGGAAATGCATAATATGACTAAAAGTCAATTGATGTTAATAAAGTATGAATCGTTTATTATAGAAAATATTGGATTACATGTATATATATTCTTTCTTACATTTGTTGACTAACATTTGCCAAGATTACTCTCCAAGCGATGTATATACACTCGCGTGTATATAAAAAGTATTGTCGTGTGGTAAGTCTGACATCCTGATGTTAGGGATAATTTATTTGTGGTAGAAATTCTTTTTTTTTCCGTTGCCCTTGTTGTAATGCTTTAGTTTTATTCATCGGTGTTTGTGTTTGTAATGTGTTGTGCTGTGTCGAACTGTATAGCAATAACCTAACATAAATGACATAAAAGCGATGATACAAAATATCTGCTGATGCGACTGGAATTTCGCTTTGTTTATATTTTAATTCTTTAGACACAATATTTTCTTTTAAAAACATTCTTGGATATAAAGATGACTTAAGTTAATGCCGTTGCATCACAAGGAAACACTTGTCACTGTTAAAAATTGCTTTTATCTAAGCAAGTTATTAACGCTCTTCACAAGACAGGGCATTGGGTTTGGCAATATTGCATAACAGTATTTAAGATTGCAATATTCGACTTTGAACAAAGCCATTACATATGTTTACGAAAATAGCAGGCTTAGATGTGATTAAGAGCCTCAAGTTCCATGCCGTGTGACGACTACCTCCAGGTCATAAAACAAGATAACGTTACAGTAGGCTCGAGTGGTTGCTAATTTAATTTCCAATTTGCTTTTTTTATTCGTACTTGAAATAACGCCGTCTAGGCATCTTTACGACTGCGTGGCGTGTCGGAGCGGTATTGAGGATCCAAGAGCGTGAATGTGAGGTAATGAAGGTGCCAGAAATGTCAACAACTTTGTAATTTCCAGCAGACAACATGAAAGTAAAGTCGTAAAACGTAAATCTACGTCCGGTTGGCACTATCGATGCGCTATATGGCCTTGTTAAACAATCAGCATTGTGTGTTCTAATGACTGATTTATTTAGAAAACAATACCCATACATAAATGATGATGACGAAAATGATTAAATTCAGAAAGAATATAGCATATTTTAAATATTTTGGCACAGGTTCGTTTCGCAAATATTACACCATGTAGTGGCGAAGTAACAACAAAGTATCGAAACAATCAGGGGAGTTAACTCTTTGATGATCTAGATATATATATATATATAATGTTCAAGTTGTCGCTCTTTATTTCATTATTTAATTTTGGTTCATTTATTTGTGCGGTTTAGTACTAATTTAAATCCTTTGATTTTGATTGTTCATGAATGTCTAGCGGTATTCACATGTTCGTAACCGATGAGCAACAACGGCAAAGATTTCGACTGTCACATATGCATTAAATGTAGACAGTATACATTATAATAAACAAATAGTAATAAAAGGCCTGCAGCAAAACTTACTTAAGGAAAATCGTTTGTAACATCTATGCACATCTCTTTATATATATATGAGAGTACTGCGCGCCTACCGACTGCCCTATGAACACATTCCAAAGTAAGCAGTATATTTAAGATTTAAAACTTGTCTTGTTAGTCCGATCTAAATCAACTTGAATATACGTAGATCTCTTATTTTGAACAACATCCACAGGCTAAAAGAGCTTAGCTATACCGAATTAAAAATATATTGTAAAAATCGATATAAACACGAAAAAAATAAATCGTTTTTGATTGACTGCGTTTTCAACCTGAATTTTTTTGCAAAAAACAAAAACAAATTCTGTGTATTTTTTGAATGAAATTAAAGGTTTCACGGTTTAAATGTTACAAGTAAAAAACTTAAAGTCTTACCTGAAATTCTTCTTCTTCTTGTGAAATATTCCTTGAAATTTTGACAGTGAACGTAAACAGAAATACACTTCCGTGTTTCAAATGGCGCTATAAATAGTGTTTGAATTTAATGACGTCATTTCATGACGATTTACTCAGTTACTTCCCATTGACCATAAGGTGGCTTTGTCACGTCGCACGTAATATTAGTCTATTTTTATTATAATTAAACTGTAATAAGTATGTCAGTTGCATTGAAAATGTAACAACCAATTATGCATTTGTAAAACAACATTCATTTATTTGTTGCTGCAGAAACGATTAACAACATCATAATACATTGGAAAAAATCAAAACCAAACACATCATAATCGATTGTGTTTAAAGGTATAATGTACAATTATTTTACTTTCTTTGGCAAGTGTTAATAAAGTTCATGTCTATTTACAAACTTATTACAAATATTTCCACATAGAAAATCGGGAACCTTTATTAAAAGCTATACAATGTTAAAAATAACATGATCCATTACAAAAGAGACATAGTGTGCCTATATCATTGTCTGTTTGTTTGATGTTTTATATCACCCGACCTATCATATTTTGCAGACGAAACATCACATGAGCTTACAATCTTTTGAGTGTGGTCTTTAATTATTGTCATTTGCCGAAAATGATTCATGCTCTGAAAACATCGAGGTTAAACGCATGTGCGTAAAGTGTCGTCCCAGATAAGCTTGTGCAGTCCGCAAAGCTAATCAGGGACGACACTTTCCACCTAAGCTGGATTTTCAGCAAGAAAAGCCTTCCTTTAAACGAAAATGTAATAAAAGCGGAAAGTATAGTCCTTGTTTAGCCTATGGGGACTACACAGGTTAATCTGGGACGACACTTTACGCACATGCATTACGCCCCCTTTAATCAGAGCGCGTCTCAAATAAACTTGTAATTACCTGAAATGTAATGTATAAAATAAAAGCGAACCATTAATGGTGTAACATACATTTTACATGTTGCAACTAAACTGGTACTAAATGTCATTTCATGAACATTTGATGGTTTGTATAAAATAATGGCATTTCCGTTTCATTAGGAATTGCGTGCAACAGTTGTTATCGTATTTCATATTTGAATGCCATAGAACACAAACCGAAGTGCAAAGACGTCGATTTTGTGTATCCGTGTTTACAATGTAATGCTGAAACAAACAAAGAAAATCAAAACTACTCAAACTTCGTTTGCTCCATTAACGCCAATTAGACGGTTTGATAGCACGTGACAAATACGACGGGGCTTATATCTGATTATCTTAAGAGCATCAGGGGATCTTCGATTGGACATCTTGCGTGCCTCACGACACCTTAAGTCATTTCGCGTGTTCAAATTAGTTGTTTGTATTACTACTGACAAGCCACACATTAACATAACACATCAGTCTTATCTTCTTTATGTCGCATTTGCGTTTCCATACCAAATAGTCAACTTACAAATTGAACACAAAAGTGATTTCTTCTGTTTACTTCATTTATTTTTCTGTGCTATATCATGTTTGGGCATTACTATTGCCAACGTTACTGTGAATAAATATATAGTTTGATGTTGTTGTTTTTTTATTTTGGATGGATTTTTTAACACTGAACTATTTTAAAGTACAGCATTACATTTATGTTTGTATTTTTTTTTATCAATGTTGTTAGGTAAATTAATGCAATATTCGAAAAATGCATCATTTTTGGACTTAAGTTGATCACATTTCTTCTGCATTTGTTTTCTAGTGAAGCAATGTATCATATTTTATTGGGTTCAAAGACACAAGCTTCGCCATGTATTGCCCTAATGAAATAAAGTAATAACAATAATGCGACATAAATGAATAAAATTAAAGTTTGATCTTTTCATTTAAGATTACGGTGTTTTACGCATTAATTTATGTATACTTTTGATGACATCAAATAAAGCAGCGATTTCTTTTTATTCTTGGTAGATAATCAAACAAGAAATACGATCTTAGTTTGCATTACAGCATCATCAGTTCAACCTGATCGTTAATTGTCGCATCAAGGTGGATATATTCCTTGTATGTTGCCTCGGCATTGTATTCTATATAATTTGTCATATCAGTTTATCTCAAAGTTTTAAAACGACTAAATGATGCTGTATTAATGCATGTCTAGTTAACATGAACACGCTTTAAAGAATGTGCTAAAAATTGCATTTTCTTATCTGGAAATGAAGTCATCCGCTAAACGAAGAAACACAGGCGCCTATGTTGGTTGAAATGGCTTTCAACACGCAACGCTGTATGCATATTTGATTTTATTGCCAGCACAGTATGTGCAATTCTTTGAGATAGCAGATACGCGAACTTACTGAACAGGAAAATATATACCCAGCAGTTTCAAAGAACATTTATGTTTATTACGTTAACTTTTTATTATATCATTTGAAAATTAATAAATGTCATTCATCCGATTAGCACCGTGGTTCGTTTCACTGATATAAATGTCATGTGATAGTGTTTATTTTTTTTATTAAACACACTTTTATCATGCATCAATTATCTCCTCTCACACGATATTTGATAGCATAATATGTAAGTTAAAGTTGTTGACTTTTAATGGTAAAATGTTTGCATTAGCCACATCATGGGAAAGATGATTTGCACAGAGAGACGTAACTCGACACAATAACCACGCACTATCAATTCACATTTATGGTATTTGGGATATATTTGCCTCGCCTCAGTCTATACGGTTATTCTTTTTAGGTATAACAATCATGTTCATTTGCATTTTAGTATATCAGTCACGTAAACAATCAAGAAGGTAATTTGGATCTGTTACACCAAATATTGCTGCTTCTTCCTGTAGCAGCGCGATGATGATCTCAAATATTAACTATATGATGCTATATTCTTATATCTTTTTGTAAAAAGAAGGGATGTAGTTGATGCGTGTTAGTAATTTCATTTCATCTTGCCTCAAAAAGTTGTCACTCTGTTGCTCTGGTCTCCTTCCTTCCATTGAGTAATTAAATAGTAATTAAATTGAATGCGTTTTAATTCCCTTTTATTACTGTTTTATTTGAGTTGCAATGCTATGAGGTTAAATTATATTTACACTTACATGATTTTATGTCTTCACACTGTGTCTTTTCGATTATTTCATAGGTGGTAAAATGGGAAACATAAAATGCAGTTTTAGCACAATCATATGCATATGACTGTANTTTTGTCACATGAGGATGGCCGAAGTATATTTTCTATGGTATTTCATTAGTAATTTTATATTTGTGCGAGGGCAGTCGTTTCGGTCCGAGTTTGTTAAATAAATTTGTGCTAAAGGACATTGTTGAAGAACTTCTATAGATAATTATAACAGTTTTTAAGTAAAGTGTACTCGTGCCTGCTGTAAAAAGTTTTGGTTAAAACAATATAAATTTTTTAACTTATATCATAACGGTCAGACGCAACAATATACATGAACAAAACGCAGAACAGCATTTACCTAATACAAGATGGCTTCTGTCACACACATTCCAGCGCAGAATCTGAATCGCTTTTTCGGCTCTACCCAGACTAAGTCAGCCAATCAACGTGCGATAAATGCGGGATTTTTTATCTATATCGCTTTTTGCCTTGGGTGTTGATGCTAGCACAATTTGTTGGAGGAGGTGTTTGAATTATAAGGCAAGGTAACTGCTATCTAACAGAGCAGATACTTAATAAGGAATTTATAATTATGTGCAAAGCAATGCTTTTGATTTTTTGTAATGTTTGAAAGATCTGCGTCTTTATCAGTATAATTGCATAAAGGGGCTTTCGTAAGTAAATAAGCAATAGTGCAATTGATACGGTGGAATAAATAAAAACGAAGCTATGAAAATATACATTAAAATTACAAAGAAACACAAGTAATCCGAGTTCCTTATAAATTTAAAACACACAACGTGATTTGAATCACCAAATAGATTACCTCTATACATACGGATACTAAAAATGCGTGTGTAAACGTTGACTTCAAATTTCGTTTGAGTAGCACACCTGACCTGTCCAATAATAAAAGTAATTCGATTCGTCATAGAATGCTGTTCTTTTTGCTGTTTTGCTATGGTCACTTCAAAAGGCAGGTTCTAAATTTGAAACTCAAATGATATGAAAGATTGTGCACACAAACCCCAGGGTTAGAATGTTGAGTAATCTGCATGTGTGTCTATTTGACAGTTCGCGCAAAAAGGTGTCAAATGGTTTCAAGTTTCAAGTTTCAAACAGTATTATTATATGTTCCATAATAAAAGTATGATTTAGTTATGTATATTTTTAATGTTTTTTGTAAACAACAACTTTTCAACATATAAAATGCACATACATTATTTCTACATTATTGAATGAAGTTATCTTTTAGTTATGTAAACAACATGATATTATGTCTTCATACTGTGTCTTTTCGATTATCTCATAGGTGGAAAAATGGGAAACATAAAATGCAGTTTTAGCACAATCATATGCATATGACTGTAATTTAACCTCAATATGGAACATGATTTTTTTTCTAATGAACTGTTGATGCGGCTATTCCGCCTCATATTGAATAAGCAATACAAGAGCTACTTTTCACAATTTTAATTATTTCTAAGAGGAGTGGTTTAGAAAAACAAACTGAGTTGCATTTTGTGATGAGGATAGCCATCAAACATCAATGTTTCACAGATACGAAAAAACGAACTCAAATTCTGATGAGTTGAATGTTTTTTTTCACTTCCAGGACTTCGATAAAAAAGCTCGTGTTTTATGACGAGATATTTCTAGTAAAGCTTTACTAAGCTTGTTTGAATTTGCCTTGGCAAATTCCGATCTAGATAGTTATTATTGTGCGCTTAAAAGTTTTCAAAGTAAGTAGTTAACTGCATTTTAATATTGTAGAAGTATCTAATAAAATGGACCATGCTAAGGAAAACTAACTATTCATTTTTAATTGGGCATATATATCATATGAGGATAGTACAATTAAAAAAAAAAATAAATAACTTAACAGTTGCGCTTTAGCGCTATGGCCCGTTTTTATTCCTGGCGTTAACAATGTATCAACGTGTTTATCAAAGCTCCATCAAACATTATTCTGCGTCTTTTGCACACGTATAGACGGCATCGATAAATTGGAATATAGGATCAATTAATGTAACAGTATTGACATTTAGATATAGCTCACTGCGCTGATGTCTGATAAACCATAGTTACTATTAATTCTTATCCGCGGCATGAGAACACTAAAATATGTGTATATTATTCAATGCACGCGTTGCTTTAAGACATTTATGTTTCATGTTCTGTCTGTATATTACCATCTGATTGAGATCGTTATAGACGCGCTTTTTTATAATTTTGGGTTAACTTTGAGGTTCTTCAAGCACAAAAAACGAGTAAAACCCCAAATGCTTTGAACAGTGTCTCTGCGGTGATCCCAGTTTGTGTCAATTTATGAATATAATAAGTGTTGTTATAAAAATCGTGTATAAGAACAAGAATTTCACTCCTGTAGGTCTTCTGGAGTTTCAATATTTGCAATAACAAGTGTGTAACGTGACGCCAGAGCTTTGCGTTCCACGAGTTACCAGGGCACAATTTAAACTAACAACATCAATAATATATAAAGAAATGTGTAAGCTATATTGCTTTATGATAAAACAAACAAATACAAATGGTATGCTTGAATGGCTGGCCTGAAGCTCCAATCTACAGAGAATCGAGCATTTTTACAAAAACCTTGAGTTCTATTTCATACCTTCCAGGAAACCATGCGTGTGAATATTTGTTGAAGGAATTTCCAGCAACATTGTCAATTATGTCTGTTTCTCATGACAACTGTTAAGTAACAAAATTAACACACACGTCAGTGTATGTTGGCTATGTTTATATGTGCTTATTTGCGCTTAAATGCTGCTATACATCAACCTGCTCTAACATAAGAATACACAAAGTGGCTTCAATGGAAACGTGCACTGAGATGTATGTGTGTTTGTGTTTATAGAAATGTATGAACTATAGGACGAAAATACAGACGTGATACAATATTCCAGCATTTCTGATCAAGGTTTAAACTATTTGAATTAGCTGTATGTATCCATAATGACAAAGAGCACACACAAATAGACTCTCCATTTCCCACACTTTCTTTCGGACTTCCGGTTTCATCCCAGATAATCAAAGAATCTAAATTTTTGGGTTTTCCTAAAAGGTACGGATTGTCAACTTTAAGTAAGTGTTTGTGTATTTATTTCATTAAAACAATAACTACATGTATTCTTAGTGTTGTTAATTTACCCCTCATATTTCTATCAACAATTTAACAATCCCTGATATTTGGTTAATCCTTTCACGAACGTAGATTTACCTGACTTTTTGCGTTTTCACAAGTCATGCGATGCATTGATTTTTGTATCTTAGCCAATTACATAATGTCAGCAACTATCCGCTGAATGGTTGTTGTTTTTTTACCGGGAAAATAGGCTTTTTCGGAATTGCTAAACATATAGTTATTTGCAAATAAACTCGTGGTTTATATATCATATACTTAACAATTACATGGTCGATTGACAAATACGTTCATGTATTTGGGTGACCAACTATTGACCAGCATGCAGTATACGTTTTTAATTGCCTCTCCAAATTGATAACTGCTGTCACAGTTGATCATGTCCCTCTATTTCGTTTTGGACTGCATGTTTCAATTATGTAAGAGTTGGCAAGTATTTTCAGAGTAGTCAATCGTTATTTGTTTAGTCCCCGACAGTTAGTTGGATATATACACGCTACATTGTAACAATTAAACGTGTATCAGCCTGTATTTGACCCTAATTGAAATTATAGCAACTTGGCACGATTTCAGTCGATGTATTTTCGATTGTTAGATATGTGTGATTTATATTATGCAATATTGTTTTCATCAATAATAATGCTCCTTAATCAAATCAATCAATATACAGCTAAGGGTGATTCAAAATGTAGTGGCCGACATGGCACATATTCAAATCACTACCTCCATTAAAATCGAAAATAATCCCGTGTTCTTCATGATTTTTGATTTTTATGAGATTTTGAAGCCCCGTGGTGAATATCGTTTTCAGAATCTGTTTTTTTCCGGAAAACGTTCGGTCTCTGCAGATCCAAAAAAAGGAATATCTGCAGGGGTAGTTTTAAAAGTATTTATTTTCGTTAAATAAGTCAATGAAAGGTAGTTCTAAACGCAACCCAAATGCACTCTATTTCTTAAAACATCATCAAGACTTTGGCGGTGTAAGTTGACATATACTCTGAATTCATATCGTTTCAATTTAATAACACTTTTTTACCGGTGACAGTGCGCCCTAGCGTGGTCAATGCTGTATGGTCTTTCACAGAACTATCTCAATTTACTTGTAACGATTTAATCCCATCTTGGAAGTGAAGATTCCTGTATGTTTCATATCGTCTCCGCAGACTTCACAGACAGTAACTGGTGACGGTAAGTCCCAGAGGTCGGGGTTAAGTAAGACATACTGCAAATTGAATTTCACCAGCGAAGAATGATTGCACGGTGGAACAAGGCATGATCAAAGCAATGGCAATGTCTGGTGGCCTAACTTCTCTCAATTACAAGATAGTGCAGACATACCAGGACTTCCGTCTAACGCAACCAATATATGATCGCGTGGAGTTTGATTTCGATAAACTGCGTATTTACACAATGAGATAGATTTATGTGATAATTTCCTTCGGCTATTGCTCTTCGACCAAGACAGATGACATTTATTGCAAATCAGTGGTGCATTATTCTTTCTCAGACTAGAAGACAATGTCATTATAGTCACGTTATTGACCTTTTGTGAGATTAATATATCCCGAGTACAGACTGAGACACAACAATACTCTGGTCTCTTAAACTATGCGTATGTACCCGCGAAAAAGTATTAATCTTGTATCTGCATTTAGTATTTTTAAACAAGCTTTGGTAATGTTTGGTGATTCACGTGACAGTTGTGTTGTCGCGCATGGTTTACCGTTTAGTGGCCATCTGGAGCGCATTGTCTTTATTAAACTACCAAACGATGTCTGAAAGGTTTGTTATATATACCATGTACTACAGATCTGAACATGTAACTAGTATATTTACTGTTACAAGGCGGTAATGTTTCTTTTAACATCAGTCTTATTGCCGTGTTTATGTCTGTTAGAATATTTACTCAAAGGTGTTTTGAAATGTTTCTCATTGAAATAAAATTTTGAAATGCGCCTAATGATTTGGCTGTGGTAAAGAGCCCGAGAATCGTTGCAGTTTGATGAACTTCTCTTTTTTACCTGTAGCCTTGTTTGTTACAAACTGGTTACTTAATATTATGGTATCATAACTCGTTAATATTGCTCCAATGCTTAAAATTCTTAAAATTAAATAAAAATAGAATGCTGATTTTAATAATTTTATAATGATGTCAGCTATTTTATTATCAGAAATAATTCAGTAACTGAATAATGACATGATGTAATGCCGACACGGAAACAATATTTTTTAATGAGTATGTATGTCATTAAATTAAAAATCCTTTAAAGCATTTCCATAGAAAAGCAGAGTATCGCTCAATATTGGTATGATACCTTTGAAAATAATTTGATAAATATCTGCTATTGCATATTGTCCGCGTCATATTTCGCAACCATAACATGATTAACAATCCGCTATTTGATTATTCTACGAACAAGAGCCGTTTGATCAATATAATTGTGTTGCCGTTTGTTATGATTTGATTAACGGACATGAATAATGTTCAAATATTATACGAGTGTTCACCAGCGCAGCTACTCAATGTCTTTGGGGAAGGATTTGTCCATGCAATATTGAGACCATAACATCGGGTTTTACTGCAGGATAATTTGAGTTCATATGATATTTCTATTAATATATGATATTACTATATGATGCATTAATCTTCAAAAGGTAATTTATGGATATTAATATTTGCGCTTAACACGTGGTCAGACTCTGGTTACAAGTATAATACTGTAAAATCATTTATATTCGTCTTATGAAATTTAGTGGTTTTGAAAAAGATACTTTTTTGTGAACACGTACATTCGTGTATTTCTGATTTGGGAAAAAAGGGGAATTTGCGTCGGTCATTTTCCGATGTGTTTGTGTTAATTCGTGGATCTATTTACACTGTTTTAATTGCTTATGATACATACAGTATATTACTTAAAATGCATATGTACACAGATGGTTTTTTGCAATGTTCTTGACGAATTCCTTCGCACGTATGTTTCCGTGAATTGTAAGGATCTATTATGGTTAAATCATGGGGCAGTGTCGTTTATTCGAGGTGCAGATATTAATGTATACGAGTATGTAAAACATATTTTGAGTAAGGTACGTTTTCTGATGTTGTGCGAAGATGTTTAGTTAGTAGTAACTGCACAATCAATTGTCCGAGAGTCACGTTAAAGGTGAGCACGTGTCCATCATGCATTATATTACGGCAAAACTGACAACTCCATATTTGTTTCTACGCCGTTCTTCTTCTTTACAGACATTTCGTGTTACTGTTGCAAACGTTAATAGAGAAGATCCGTTGTAAATGGAAAGTGCTGAAAAACATGAATAGTTTACTCTCAGTAAAGTATTACGGTGGCGATTCAAAGAAGTCATTCATAAGAGATTTGTTATACAATACGCTAAGTGAACATTCTTTCTTATTTCCGTGTATTTGTATAAAAGTAATTAAGCATTTTAAGGTAAATGGAATGCCTACATAAGCGTCCAATAGTCTTATCAAGTTTTTATATAATCACAAATATATCCATATCGAAAAACATGGTCTATTTAACCCTTTGCATGCTGGGAAATTTGTCATCTGCTAAAATGTCGTCTGCTAAATTTCTAAAATTAGCATATTTTTGATTTTTTTTAAAGCATACTATCAGAATAGCAAACAGTTTGGATCCTGATGAGACGCCACGTTCTGTGGCGTCTCATCTGGATCCAAACTGTTTGCAAAGGCCTTCAAAATCCGGTTCCAGCGCTCAAAGGGTTAAACCAACTAATGCATGATAAGTAAAGATCAATGATATTTTCAACACAATTAGAGAAATATATATGTTTTCAATGTTATCATCAAACACAGCTGAGGGTGATACACAATACAACATATTTGAATTAAACAATTCAGTGCACAATTGTGCGACTACTTTTATTACCAAATTCGCATATGTTGGCATGCTTTTCATCGTCTCGTCTGCACACTAATTTCTTGACTTACTCGAGCTTTCAATTTTAATTGAAAAGTTTTAAGTTAACAAACTGCCTGACTTTTCCCATCGATACTGTCAATATCAGTATAAATATCATTTTCAAAATCCGGAAAGTAATAAAATGCTTGTACTGGTTGGGTTCGTTTTTGCAACGAAATACATATACTTTCGCTTAAACTAAAATGAACTGTGATGTTACATATAACTGATGTAATTTATACACATAGTGCTTTTAGTACAATTTGCCTATGTAGAATAATGAAAATAACACTCAGTTGAACCTTCGATTCATAAGCCATGCGTTCCATTCAGTGCCTCACATATTGTTCAATCAATATAATTTCCAGTCTGCTAGTTACTTACAAAACCCCACTTACGAGAAATATTTAGGATCGCCACCACAATCTGAGCCTTGTTTAGCGGCTGATGTTTCACATTTCAGAAAAAAATAATCAAAACATCTGTGTGGGCATTGTTGCTTCAAAAACAGGAAAAAAAGGCCAAAGCAATCATATTGTCCTTGGTCGAATTAATAAATCAAGAAATTAATCAGTCAATGTTGCTCAGCATTGTATGTTCAATTTGATTTTATAAAAAGCAAATCGGAGTCGTGCTATGAATTTAATTTGTAATGTAATAATTCTGGAAGTTTGTTAATTTGTCTTTTAACATTATTTTGGCTTCATATGTGAGTGCAACGCTGAATCGCATCCAGGACAGCGTATGCTTTTGGGTGAAATCATAGGATGAACTAAGGCAGGCGCATGATTGGCAGCTCTAGTAACAATTGTTGTGAAAATATGGATATTGCATGGGTATTCTTGAAGATTGGCGTGCAGACAGACATTATACGTTCGTAGCGGATATTTCGATTTCATAAATGCCCCCGTACGAGTATAGTTTTGTTATATGTGTACATATTTGTGTGTATAAGATCGTAAGCATGCTAAATTGTCTGCGGGATTTTTGCATGCTTGAACCATGTTCCAAACAAGATACGAATATATGTAAATAAAAGGAATGTATATAAATTACTTCTTAGGTTCGAAACAAGAGGCGGTATAAGTGTCGCAGTGTGAATGGGTAATGTTTTTTTCGCTTTCAATATCGTTATTAATACAAATTGCTATTTAATAAGGCGTTCATTTTATACTTTTATTGATTTGTGTATGCACACAATTTGCATGAATATAGCGTGAAATATAAGCTAATCACAAACGTCGGTCAACAATGCAGAACAAAAGGTGCAACTAACATACGTATTGTTTTTTTTTGTTTTAACTTAGGTGCATATAGAATCAGTATCAATTTTTTTATTACACTCATACAGTCATACTTGTCTAGAAAATACTACATACAAACTCGTAGTCGATTGTTGTAAAGTTATAATCTGGATAAAGCGATCATTGTCTTGAGAACAATTTAAGAGAAATAATTTACATATCTTTATTTCAATAAGTGTTCTAAGTTCGTAAATCTATTGATCAAATTATCAGACTGTGCGTACTGATATCGTGAGTATTTCTTAATATGCTCCCTTAATAGTCAGTACATACGATTTTAATGTCAATATTGTATGTACCCAATCTTAGACCCAAACAGGAATGTTAAATAAAATATATTCGTTGTCTTATAATGGTATCATAATCAAATTGTGTTACCTTTAATGAAATTCTAGTTTAAACCGATACCGACACGTTTACTCATATTTGTTGCATAAACAAATAGATAAAGCTGCAGGGAATAGTACACAGAACTGATTATGAATACAAATTATCGGGTACTGTCAATTTAAATAATATATCTAACTGGTACCTTTAACTGGATTTGATTTGCATACATTTTAGCTTTCTTTATTGATGGCAGAGTGTAAGGCTATTATTATTTCTATTTAATACCATAAACGAAACAACATATCATATTAACTTAATAATATGATGTACATGGTTTTCTACTTGTGTATGCTATCCGTATTTGTTACATCCCAAACCTAAAAGCGTTATCTCGAATTCCTATTTAGTTCTACATTCAAAGTATAAAAAAAATTGTTTAAGTTGGGGCCACAAAGGTGTGATCACATGTCCCGCTTTTAAGACATGTCAGTTTACTGAGACCTAAAACACACTGTAAGCATGCTATTAAGTGAATTATATTGCTTCATTGCACGTAACACTGTACGTCCCCTTTAGAAAAACAAATAAGAAGTGCTTCCAAGAGTGACTTTAGCTTTCAGAGTATTAATTTGCAAGCAATAATGACATAAAACAGATAAAATGTCACATTTCAACGCACACGTATACTCTTTATTTCTCAACGGACTTAACTTTGTGCAATACATCTTGGCATCGTAGGTTTTCTGTATTTTCCTATCGTCTCCGTAGAACTCCTAGACGGTCACTGGTGACAGTAAGTCCCACTTTGGGTTTTAGAAAGACATAATGCAAATTGAATGTGGTGTGCGGCGAATTATTTTATGGACAAAGCAGACATGATCAAAACGATATCGATTGCTTATATCCTATATTCTTACTAGCTCGGATAAGTTCAGCCACAGTTGGCATTCCGTTTAAAGCATTGTGCCAGTATTAGGATGTGTAGCAATTTCGAAAATATAGTTTTTTGAAACAATTATTCAATGCCATCAACGCCGTTTTGAAACTCGTTCTCGTTCGTCTAATTGGTAATGCAAGAAATACGCATTTACATTAATATGTGTGCATATACGCCCAGCTTAAAATAAGCATTGAATCAAGAGGATGAATTTGTATGGGACAATTCAATGTCGAATCGTTGTGACGTCTGTATATCACGAGGTTGAACAGCATTGTACCGTCTATCTATTACTAGGAACAGCGTTAAACCGTCTTTAGTCATGTTCGACCAACCACTACACAGGCAAATAGATGTTAATGTGATTCTACTAAAGCCGCGTAAACATGATTTCTATTGAAACAATGCAAAATGAGTCTTGCACTGTGAAAAGGGGGTTTAATGCATGTGGTTAAAGTGTCGTCCCAGATTAGCCTGTGCAGTCTGCACAAGCTAATCAGAGACGACACTTTCCTCCTTAACTGGACTTTTCGTCAAAAAGAGCCTTTCTTTTAACGAAAAATACAATAAAAGCAGAAAGTATCGTTCCTGATTAGCCTGTGCGGACTACACAGGCTAATATGGGCCGACACTTAACGTACATGCATTAAACCCCCTTTTCACAGAGCATGAATTCATACGTATTTGCGAATTGCTTGCTGTTTTCTTATGTATATTTTGTTGTATTTTACATTTTAAACACATTTTGAAAAATGTAAAATGCATCACAAACTGCTTTTTTTATGATATTTGTACACAATTTCGTGTGTTATTTACATTCATTCTAATGACATTAAATAAACACATATATTTCTTTTTAATAAACTAGTTATTATCTCAACTCTATACTCGCCAGTTGATTTGTATTTAAAGAATGAGAATATGCTTTACCAACACGCACTATGTGTTTGATCTAGTTCAACCCATTAATGTATATGTTTTTCCAATCATCATGTTATATCTCAATATTATATAACAACTTAGACATTTATTTGCAATACATGCCTGCAGTGGATTTTTGTTCGCATAATATTTAGTAAGGAAAAATGATAAACGATTCTCAGTTTGATAATTCTTTAAGGAAGAAAGATTGGACCAATATCATGAGACTGCCTTTTGCTGTGATTTGATTAACGGACACAAATATTTTACCAATATTGAATAAGCCCAAACCAGCATAACTTCTTCAAGATCTTGAGTGACATTTTATATTTCTGATTCATAAACGCGACCATAAACTCATGTTTCATGCCAAGGTAATTCGATTTTGACTGCCGCGAAATAGTCCCTATAGATTTGTTAAAATGCTGAGCTGGAAATAAAAGAGAGGCAAGAGCAGTACTTAAGATTTTGCATTGGGATCAGCCAAAGTGAGTACATACAGTCGTCCTTTCTAGACCCAGTTGTGTTATCATAACGTTCTTTGCAGGCTTTATATCATTTCGATAAAAAAAAATATCAGTGAAATAAACTATACGGCGACAGATTTTCCTAACCTGGCATTGTGATTTAAAAAAAAAACAATTCGCGTTATCGTGTAACAGTGAATTTGATACAGCATTGACGTATACAATGAAACTGTATATCTCTTTACGTTCGGACTACTCAGACAGCATAGTTTGATGATTTTCGGCACTTCCAATTCAAAAATTAGTATTCCATGCACGTCCCTCTTGGTGAATAACGTCATCTGATTTTAACACATTAACCAATGAAGTTATTTTATGTATTTCAATTTATATTTGTCCACTGCAAATGCGTTGCTCGAAATATTGTTCATTAAAAACTTTAACAGTACACCACTTTTATTTTACTTTTATTTCAATACGGTATATCTTAATTAAGAATATCACGTAGATAAGCGTAAATCCAGGCAACCTACTTTAAAGATGTCGGGTGTTTCACATCACCTTTTTATAGCATATTCGTGGTCTTTTGATCCCCCGTTCAACTTACATAGATGGTCGTTGGCTAAATAAGCTAGTAGCCTGCATCATTAAACCAAGTAGAGCAAGTATATGCGCTTATTTGTTGATAGATGCATGCACCTTTCAACGGTGTATTTGTAAATCCGGGCACCCCAAGGTCTTACTAGCAAGTTGTCAATACACGTTTGCGTTACAAACAAAATCTTAGATTTGAAGTACACACGGGATAATACACGACTTCCATAGAGGTTCTGATAATGAATATTCCATCCATCGACATGCATTATTTATGTAGAATGTTAGCGAACTTTGTGTTACCGGACAGAGTGCACCAAGAGAATCATGACCTTTTAATTAGTAATGTATGATGAAATGTAATAAGAGTGTTTAATAGAAGAACGATTTCATTATAAATCATGACTACCTAATACGACAACCTTGCCATGTGTGATATACAATGTAAGTTAATATAGTTTAAAGGTGTATCACTGTACGGTAATAACGCTACATAAATGGTTTAATTTGCATCATTAGACACACGATTTTTAATACTCATATTATTATTATTGGTAAACTACAAATGATATAATTGATATTGTAAAATGCTTTATTTAGCAATAATGCACCATACATTTATAGTACAATGGTGTGTGTAAACAATAAGGAACGTATACACAGCTAATCACCGCAAAAGTATCATTCCGTTAGACATTAACATGTATAAAAGATATGCATATTTGGTCGACATTTGCCAACTATTGAAATTACAATAAGATGTATGGGTCAAAGAAAATTACAAGCATCATTTCCCACTGAAATCGCATTAACCCTTTGCATGCTGGGAAATGTGTCGTCTGCTAAAATGTCGTCTGCTGAATTTCTAAAATTAGCATTTTTTTTTTTTTTTTTTCTAAGAATACTATCAGAATAGCAAACAGTTTGGATCCTGATGAGACGCCACGTTCTGTGGCGTCTCATCTGGATCCAAACTGTTTGCAAAGGCCTTCAAAATCCGGTTCCAGCGCTCAAAGGGTTAAGGCGTCCTAGATTATCGTAACACCCGACACATATTCCAGTTGATTCGAAGGATATGAGCAGTAACGTATATGTTTATATTCGCTTATTTGAAAAGTGCGGTTTATTTCTTGATTTTGTTTTTTGGCAAAATATAAATCGTTCCCTAATATGATTATGTGTCATAATATTCCGAAAATCAGATTGGCATTGTTAACATGCATATGGCGAATGTGGGAATGACAATATAATTGTTTTTTCAAAATATAGAGGGTCGGCCCATAGTGATTCATCATATCCGTTTATATTTTCGATACATGTATGCAGAATGTTTAATGTACAGTATACACATGGTAAAGCATCTAACAGATAAGTGAATACATTTGAGTGGTGTGATATGTACATTAGGGGAAACGACGATTCTGTCAGACAATTCAGTTTATTTGTTTGTTGACCTGATTCTGTCAGACAATTCAGTTTATTTGTTTGTTGACCTGAAGGCTTAAGAGTTTCTCAAGCACAGCTACACGAACATATTTTAAGGGGGTTTAATGCATGTGCGTAAAGTGCCGTCGCAGATTAGCCCGTGAAGTCCGCTTTCCTCTGTTACTGTTTTTATTTTCGTAAAAAGGAATACCGTTCTTGACAAAAAAAAACATTTTAGGCTGAAAGTGTCGTCCCTGATTAGCCTGTTCCGACTGCAGACTGTCCCTAATCTAGAACTACACTTGACGCACATGCAAAAAAACGTTTTTTCTCAGAGCGCGACTCATTTATATTTACTGTTATCCCTGTCAACACATCATTCTTTACATCTCTCAACAAATAGTCTGGATTTTCGATTTCAACCATTACTTAGATACGTTATACCCAGTTATGATCGATGTTTAATCTAACAAACATTTGGTCTGTTTCCCAACGACTTGTGTTGATTGCAATACTTCTAATAGAAACACGGCAATAAAATGTGCGCACCCACACACATTCAGACAAAATTGTTTCTCTCTTGTGCGTTGCATGCTCGCTAGACTTCTGTGTAGGTTGCACATAGTTTATCTAAACGGACCATTGAATGTAAACATGCATTTAATTTTTTATGAATAATAATTCTACTTGTCTCATAGCACAATCACAGCAACCTACTAGTAAGTATACAATGTTCACGCCACGCTTTATAATATATTTTAAATGTCCTTTTAGTCAAAGATAGTTTACCCACTAACTTGTATTTTCGTTTTTACTATATCACATGTCCTTGCAACCTCCGCGCAGAGATTTGACTGGAACCAGCATACTAAGCTGGATCAAATCCCTGCCGTCACAACCAACAACGTGACGATAGCCGAGCCACGTGAAACAATACTATTGTCTTACAATATCAATGGCATTGATAACACGTGTGTATACGCCGAAGAAAAAAGTGCCGGAGAATTATTTCCTGTGTGAAAACAAAAGAGTTTTTAGTTTAACCCGACAAAAAGAATCATATTATACTTATATAAAATCCTTGCCGTTATAACCAACCACGTCATAATAGCCGATAAACGTGGTGTCTTACAGTATCAATTATTAATTTTTACTTTTTTAATTTAGGTTATTAATGTTGTAATTATGAACCTAAATTTATTCGATATTTGTAAAATATAAATAAAATGATACTGCTTTTCATAATATAATACTTAAACAAAAAAAACATCCTACCGAATCTGGTAGGGTTTTCGTGTGATGGCAGAGGTTGTATGTGAGAGAAAGGAACGACAACTCTGCACGGAGATTGATGTCCTTGATCGAAATTATAATTTAAAAACTAGCAATCTCACTTAAAATTCAATAATTAAATGTGTTTGTATATAAAGTAAGTTTTAAAACAGGAATTAATAAAAGGTTTTGCATACATTTCTTCAGAGCATATTTTCAACATTTCTTGCCGTAATTTAGATATGGGTCTTGCTGTGGAAAAACGGGGTTAAATGCAGTCCGCACAGGCTTATCAGGGACGACACTTTCCGCTTAAACTAGATTTTCGCGAAGAAAATACTTTTTTTAACGAGAAATACCATAACAGCGGAAATTGTCGTCCCTGATTAGCCTGTGCGGACTACACAGTCTACTCTTGGACGACACGTAACGCACATGCAATAAACCCCGTTTTCCCAGAGCGAGGCTCATTTGTATTGACTGTACGGCAGAATGGTAAATACCATGCAAGTAAACGTACCTTATCTATAACTCTTCACACTGTTCAATGATTTGAATCGCGCTCTGCGAAAACGGGGTGAAATGCATGTGCGTAAAGTCTCTTCCCAGATTAGCCTGTGCAGTCCGCACAAGCTAATCAGGGACAACACTTTCCGCATAAACTGGATTTTCGTCTAGACGAGTCTTCCCTTAAACTAAAAATACAATAAAAGCGAAAAGTGTCGTCCCTGGTTAGCAAATGCGGATTGCACAGGCCAATCTGGGACGACACTTTACGCACATACATGTAACCCCCTTTT
This sequence comes from Dreissena rostriformis, assembly GCA_007657795.1. Taxonomy (NCBI): domain Eukaryota; kingdom Metazoa; phylum Mollusca; class Bivalvia; order Myida; family Dreissenidae; genus Dreissena; species Dreissena rostriformis. The sequence goes on from VMBQ01002232.1 coordinate 49,334, forward strand.
CACAGAGCGAGACTCAATTGTTTGGTTCGACGTTACCAGATTGAGCAGGCAGGCACCGTCATACTCGTGATGATTCCGGAGTAAACCGACATGTTCATTAGTGAATAGTCCTTTCCTATATAGGCAAAATAGCAGTTTATTGCTCTATGGTTTGGTAATATATCATAAGAGGCTTAGAATAAAGTAACCGCGAGGCTTGCCATTATTTCTCTTTCTTTGGAAACTTAATTAAATTGTACATTTTATGTGCCTTACCGGCGTTCCTGCTAAAAAATCGCATTTTCTTGTTCGTCAAATTAATCCACAATTACGTACAAGCCAATGACCATCATAATCGCGCGAACAGTAAAACCCAACTAATTTCGATTTTGAGAAAAAAAAAATGGTCAGAGTAATAAAGAATACCGAAACGGACGAATGGGTTATCAGTGGCGTGATAAATTGTGAGACACGTGACTAATTTTTGCACTCGAAGGATGAAAGAAGACTGTAAGGTTGAATTCAGAAAATCTATAACATACAATTCTTAAAAAATACAGAACTGCCACACAGAAGCACTTACCTTATGAACGTGTGCCGAATTTCAGCTTCATGTGTCTAGTAACTGTACAGATACAAGTGGATACAGTAATGTTCCAACGATTAAATAAGCCACACTTAATTGATTTCTATGTAAAACGTGTAAAGACCATGCGTGGAAAATGGGTGTTCACGTGTACTATCTATCGAAATGTTTTGAGATCTTGTTCTTGGGAAAAGACATAGTCCACAAGAACAATTAATTTCAAAATCGCAGTTTCGTCTTGTTTTCACCATAGTTTGTTTACTGATATACCAACCTTAATGCAATTATAATTGTTGATTCATTTATCATATTGAATGGTGATTCTTGCAGAAAAGCGTTCAGGCAGACATCGTTGTGTGTCTCCTAACGCGAATACACGATGGCCATTACATACAGCAGAACGTAAATTATATTAAGACCCGGTGTGTATTTGGTAGAGGTTTATAACCGAAATCCAGCCGAAGCATCAGGTTGAAAACGTAATATTTACATTCACTCTTAATTTTCTGTAGACAATTGAACGAGTTCATTTTGCGTAACCCGTAAGCCGGCGATACCGCCTTCGAAGGCGGAGCTTCTAAAATCGGACCAATGGTTTCAAGACGCTGACGCGTAGTTATACAGTGCCCAGTACCGTGACCGCACTACTTTTGTAAATATAGTAACAGACATGAATAAACATATTACCCGTTTGTTTACTTTTATTTCTTTGATGTTTCATTTAAAACAAAAACAAAATTGAAGAAATCAATTTACTTAGTCGTCAAATATTTCATTAAAAATATATTACCGAACCAGCTTTCCGTTTTTTATGACGTATCTCGTGTGACGTCATTTCGGTGAAGAAACATTTTGGGACAACAATAATGGACGTGGTAGATTTTTAACAGTTAAATATTTGTTTAAACTTAAAGCATTGAACGAAGCCAAAACGTATTTCGGACTGTGTGTTTGTCATGCATAGCACTGGAAGTGTATATCGTTGTAACTTTATTGTTATTGGCATTTGATTAAAGTTGCCATTGAGGTAAGGGTGTCGTTTATACTTTTTTTTTATGACTCCTGTCAAAGCTTAAATAATGGCATTAATCTATTTTACAGCACAGTTTCAGCTGCAATCGATATTTTAATTATCCAAATAATGTGCTTCGTGTAATTATAATTAATAGTAAAACTTCAGAACTGCTTTTCTTCGCGCAGGAGTAATGAATAACACAACCTTAAGGGGCGTGTAGTAGCTGTTCCCGAAACTTAGATTACAACAGGTGTTGCCTCCCTAAAAGCATACAATTCTTTGTTGTTTTTTATGCTCGGATATGTTTTATTGTTTCAAATCAAAGGAAATATATAAATATAAGGATTGATTCTTATTTTTCGGGCGTTAATGCAGTATGAACGCTTAGGGCGAGTATTGACAATTTTCCGAGAAGCGTTCATACTGCACAAACGCCCCCAACAAAATAATCAATCCTTAATTAAATGAAACTCAATATTAAACCGATACCGACACGTTTACTCGTATGTGTTGCAGAACCAAACATTGTGTCTATGTGTCGAATAAAAAGAGTTGCAGGGAGGAGTAAACAACCATGATTTTTACTACAAACTCTCGGGTACCGTCAATGTAGCAAATATATCTCATCGGTTACCTTGTAATGGATTTGTATTGAATAACGTTTACCTTTAATATAGGCAGGTTTTTAAGGCCATTAACATTTTTAATTAATTCCATAAATTTTAACAATTTATTATATAAGCTTTATAGCTTAATGTTTATGTGTTTTTAATTGTGTATGCTATCCGTAGTGGTTACATTCTAAACATAAAATCGTTACCTCTAATTCCTATTCAGCTCTACATTCATAGTTAAAAAAAAGGAAGTGTTTAAGTTGGAGCCGCAAAAGTGTGATCACATGCCCCCGCTTTTGACATTCATGTCATTTACATGAGAAATAAAACGCATCGACGACATGATATTAAATGGATACAATGCAAGTTTGATCATTTAACGTAAGGGCGACGCATCGCTCCCAGAGTTCCCTTTGGAGAAATTAATACGGAGTGTGTGCAACAGTGACTTTCAGCTTTCAAAGTACATGTATTTATTTACAAGTGATTATGACATAGAAGAGAAAAAATCCACACTTCATAGCACACGTATATTCTTGATATCTCAACGGACTTAAACTTGTGCAATCCATCTTGGCATTGTTTTTTTGTGTGTATATTTCTTATCGTCTCCGCAGGACTCCTAGACGGTCACTGGTTACAGACAGTATGGGTTTTAGAAAGACGTACTGCAAATTGAATTTGGTGCGCGGCGAATTATTTTATGGAACAAGCAACACGATCAAAACGATATCGATGGCTTATATCATATATTCTAATAAGCTCGGAAAAGTTCAACCACAGTTGGCATTCCGTTTAAGGCATTGTGCCAATATAAGATTGTGTAGCATATTGCGAGAATATAGTATATATTTACATTTTAGTTTCATGAAACAATTGTTCAATGCCATCACCGCCGTTTTGAAACTCGTTCTTTTTCGTCGCATATTTAATGCAAGCAATACGCATTTACATTAATTCGTGTGCACATTCGCCCAGCTTAGAATAAGCCTTGAAATATGGGGCAATGCAATTGGGAATCGTTGTTACGTCTTTATATCACTAGGTTGGACAGATGTAACGCGTTCTGAGAAAAGGGGGATTAATGCACGTGCGTAAATGCGGACTGCACTGGCTAATCTGGGCCGATACTTTAAGGTTTTATTGTATTTTTCGTGTAAAGGAAGACTCTTCTTGACGAAAATTCAGTTAAGGCGGAAAGTGTCGTTCCTGATTAGCCTGTGTGGACTGCACAGGCTAATCTGGGACGGCACTTGACGTACATGCATTAAACCCCGTTTTCACAGAGCGAGGCGCGTAATCGTTCAGCTCTGAGCAACCATGGTCTGATTTGCATGTAAAAGTGATCGATGAGTTGAATACAAAATACATTATTTAAACAGAAATCATGTTTTCAGACGTTTAAGCGGCTTTTATAGAATCACAATTTTTATCTATTTGCCCTGTAAAGTGGTTGGTTGAACATGACTACCGCATGTGTCTTCTAACACTTATATATTGAAATCAAACACTGTTTGTTGTGTTTTAGTGAAACATAACGTGATGGCAAATCGTTAAAAATTAAATCGCCAACAACTCTGTTTAAGAGACACAGCACACATGCGCATATGATGTTGATCAGTAGTTAAATGATGAAACGGTGTTTTACCAACGAGAACCATTGGTTTGATGACGATTCGTTTTATTATATTAAAACCTATTAATGCATTTTTATTTCCAATCATCGTTTTATTTCTCAATATAACATGACAAACTAGACATTTATTTGCAATACATGTCTGCAGCGGATTTTTGTTCGCATACTATTTAGTAAGGGAAAATGATGAACGATTCTCAGTTTGATTTTTCATAAAAGAAGAAAGATTGGGCAAATATAATGGGGTTGCCTTAAGCTGTGATTTGATTAACAGACACAAATATTAAACCAATATTGAATAAGCCCATACAAGCATATCTACTTCAAGATCTTGAATGACATTTTATATTTCTGTTTCATTAACGCGACCATAAACTAGTGTATCGTGCCAAGGTAATTCGATTTTGATTGCCGCGAAATATTCCCGATAGATTTGTTAAAATGCTGAGCTGCAAATAAAGGAGAGGCACGAGCACTACTTTATATATTGTTCTGGGATAAATAAAAGTGACGCCATACACTTGTCCTCTCTGGAACCATTTGTGGTATCATAACGCTCTTTGCAAGCTTTATATCCGTTCGACAAAAACTTAAAATCAGTGAAATAAACAATACTTCAAAAGATTTTCCAATATAACAAATCACACGTTGTAACCTGGGATTGTGACTTTAAAAGCAACTCGCGTAATCGTTTAACATTGAATATGATTACAGCGGACTACTCGGACATGATCGTCTGAGGATTTTCGGCTCCTCCAATTCAGATATCATAATTGCATGCACGTTCCTAATGGTATAAAACGCCATCTGATTTACAGATATAAACCGATAAAGTTAGTTTATGTTTTTTAACTTATATTTTCCCTCTGCTCTTCAATTGTTTCTCGAAATAGTGTTCCTTAAAAACAACAACAGTAAACCACTATAATTTCAATACGGTAAACCTAAACTAAAAAATATAATATAGTAAAGCGTTAATCCAGGAAACCGACTGTCAGGATCTCGGATGTTTCGCAACACCTTATTAGAGCACATTCGTGGCCTTTTGATCCTCCCGCTCAACTTACATAGATGGATAATTTGCATGCACCTTTCAACTGTGTATTTGTAAATCCGGGCGCCCCAAGGTTTTACTAGCAAGTTGTAAATTAACATTTGCTTTACAATCAGAATCTAAGATTTGAAGTACACGTCTAGTAAACATTTGGCGCGTTATACCTCGAAAGTAAGAACTCACTTCTAGTCTCGGTTATTATAATATGTATTACCAACGGGATAAACACCACTCCCATATATGTTCTGATAATTAATGTTCAATCCATCGGCATACATAATTTATGTAGGATGTTAGCAAAATTGGTATTATCGGACACAATCTACTTTCATAAGTATAGCCTATACATAAGTAGTGTATGATGAAATGGGATAAGAGTGCATAATAGAAGACAATATATAACAGTGAGCCGGTGGCAGTACTGTTTTAATTGTTGAGAGCGTCGGTAAAGAAGGTTTATAAACAAAGATGCAATGAGCAAGCGTTGTCATTCTTGCGATGATTCCAGAGAAAACCGACGTGTACATAAGAAAATAGTCATTTCCTATATAGGGAAAATAGCAGTTTACTGCTCTATGGTTTGATAATATATCAGGTGATGCTTAGAATACGCGAAGCTTGCCATTATATCTTGTACTTTGGAAACTTAATTAAATGATACACTTAATTTGCCTAACCCGCGTTCCTGATACAAAATTTCATTTCTTTTCCTCCAAATTAATCCACAATAACGTCCAGGGAAATTACCATCATAATTGAGCGCTCAAAAGAAAAAAGAATTAATTTCGATTCTGAGAGAAAAAATGGTCAGGGTCAAAAGGTATACAGAAACGGACAAATGGGTTATCTACGGAATACCGTTAGGGCCATCGTGGTTACACATTCAAATCCAGATGGCGAGAATGCGAGAACGCAAGAGTACTATGACGAGAATGCGACAATACGATGACGACAGTGCGACAATACAATTGCGAGAATGCGAGAACGCGATTGCGAGAATGCGAGAACGCGATATTACGATGACGACAATGCGACAGTGCGATGGCGACAGTGCGATGGCGACAGAGCGACAATACGATGGCGACAGTGCGATAGTACGATGGCGACAATGCGAGAATGCGAGGACGCGAGAGAACGATGACGAGAATGCGACAATACGATGACGCCAGTGCGACAATACGTTGTCGAGAATGCGAGAACGCGATTGCGAGAATGCGAGAACGCAAGAGTACGATGGCGACAGTGCGATAGTACGATGACGACAGTGCGACAAAACGATGGCGAGAATGCGAGAAGACGATGGCGAGAATGCGATGATACGATGGCGACATTACGATATTACTATCGCATTGTCGCCATCGTACTATCGCATTGTCGCCATCGTACTATCGCATTGTCGCCATCGTACTATCGCACTGTCGCCATCGTACTATCGCATTGTCGCATCGTACTATCGCACTGTCGCCATCGTACTATCGCACTGTCGCCATGGTATTCCGTAGTTATCAGTGGCGTGATAAATTTTAAGTCACATATACATCAATTTTCACTTTAACATTATAAAGCTATATTTATTCTATTAATTTCAAACATTTATATCTATTTAACCATACTTGACAAAGGTTGTTAAAACACCTAAACACATCTCAATCCACGAAGCGGTTTCAATAATTAAACTTATGTATCTTACCCTCAAGCAATATTCTATTCAGTCGACCTTTATTTTTCGGGCGGTTCACACAAACGCCTTTTATCAACCGGCTGATGTATATCTTTGTGGGTGTATTGATCCTGCGGTTTACTTGCATATTTGGGCGAATTCGCCTGTCTTCGGCTAAAGAAAGCATAGATCCCTTATAGTAAATCCAATATAGCGAGACAGCGAGACATATCTGCGCTTATTTGTTGATTCTGCTTAATATCGGATGACTGCACCTTCAACATTTAATTTGTAAATACTGAGTGCTTTGAATCTGATTCGGGAGGTGTAAATAAAGATATGTGATCAACGCTGAAAGCGGTTAAGGATTTATATTACTGAGAGCTAAATCTTCACCCGGTGAAATTTGTAATTATAGAAGGTAGAGTAAGCTTTATTCGGCAGTGATGTATAGGTTAAAGATAATAAATATTTGATATAAAACAACGAATTGTTTTATGAAGAAAGAACATAAAACAGTGTATTATCGAACACAGTGCAGTTATAAACGATTGGCAATAGATACTATGTTTTACATTTCTACGATGAGCGCGCATGGAATCAAATAGTCAATACAAATAAATTAATACCAATTAAAACAAGTATGTGTTCTCGTGTATGAATATGCTCCGTTGTTAAAAAAGCTACACTTCATCACATTTGTGAATCTGTAAACGCGATTCCATTATTAGGAAATCAAACAGTGACCGCGTTACATATGAGTGACAGGCAAAACATTTAGTGATGTGAAACATAGGACTAATGTTTGCTATTAAACAATAAGAGAATCTTAATAAAATAAGGTAAGTGTAAATTAAGTGTTGGTTCATTGTATTCATATACGTATTGCGAGCAAGTAATACAATTGTTTAATATGTTAAATTCGTTACTTATAAAGCAAACAATACGCATATTTAGATGCATTTATGAATTAAAATATCCCAAACCGCAGCAATATTTTAACAAAATCTGTATCTTTATGATCGGCAAAGAAAACCGTTAACAACTTGAATGTCTGACACGTTTAGGAGCAATTTCTGATATATTCTAACTGTTTTAATATTCCAGTATGCAATGGTTAATATTAACGTTATCACATGCATTGGGGCCTTACTTTTTTATTAGTTTACTGACTTGTTTCTTTACGTACTGAACACGACGCGCCATGTTCAAATTTCCGGTGTTGATCGCACAAATGAAATGCTGCAACTGATATATTGCTTAATGATTGCTCAAAAAAATAAACAACATCTACATAAGTGAAAAGAAGAATAAATAAAATTGTTTAACAATTGTTTCATATATAAGTATGTTTAAAGTCATGTGAAAAAATAATGTTTTTAACAAACAACAACGACGGGCTTAACCATCGTTTCGATTGATAGATTTGTTCAGCAATTGGTGACGATGAATTATGTTTTTGTATTTAGAATATGACAACTTGATTAATAGACTGCCATTAGGCAAACTATCTTCATTTCATCAAACTTCATTACAATAAATGATTTGTTTGATGAACGCTAATGAAACAAATGAGTGCGGCATGTGAAACTAGATTGACTTTTCTCTATAGAATGGTAATCATTTAACCCTTTGAGCGCTGGAACCGGATTTTGAAGGCCTTTGCAAACAGTTTGGATCCAGATGAGACGCCACAGAACGTGGCGTCTCATCAGGATCCAAACTGTTTGCTATTCTGATAGTATTCTTTGAAAAAAAAT
>VMBQ01002232.1:58958-100068 GCA_007657795.1 Dreissena rostriformis
GAAAGCCTTAACCCTTTGAGCGCTGGAACCGGATTTTGAAGGCCTTTGCAAACAGTTTGGATCCAGATGAGACGCCACAGAACGTGGCGTCTCATCAGGATCCAAACTGTTTGCTATTCTGATAGTATTCTTTGAAAAAAAATCGAAGAAAATGCTAATTTTAGAAATTTAGCAGACAACATTTTAGCAGACGACAAATTTCCCAGCATGCAAAGGGTTAAATGTCGGACATGTAGACGATGTAATCAAAGCTTAACGTAAAATATGAATATACATTGCATCGGGATGGTCTTCGTAAAAAATGTTTAATAATCATGTGTCGCATGCTTAATTCCTTATTGCCTAAAGCACTTATCAGTATACATTTTGTAATTTTATGTCACTTAATTAAGTTAACATTTGATGATTTACATACACTTCAATCGCATTAATTCTATTGAAGATGATTTGAATTATGCGAAATAAAGTGCCGCCATTTCGCATTCTCTTGGTATATGCCACATCCAAGATAAATCCAGTGATATGTATAAACTTCACTTATTAATGAGCCAGACTTGCCTCAAATCACGATAATTTTATGCAATTGTTTCGACACGTGCTATTAGTGCAGTTAATGGAAGTCTGATATCTGAATTATATGATTTTGACAAAATGCTTTATAATTTCCCCAATTACATCATTATGTTGTCAATTGATTGCCGCTTGGTGATTTTGTCTGTATGTATGTCACATGTAAGAATTGTGTCATTATGGAATTCATCGGTTAATCACTTAATTGACTTAGTTAAACATTTTTATTTTAGCTGGATTGTATCGAAAGCCTTATGCTAAATGAAACGCTATCGAATCCGTTTCCTGGGTAGAACTAGAACTTATCTCTGTGGGATACATAAAGAAAGCTCCCACAGTTGGGATCGAACCCGTGACCTCCCGGTCGCTTGGCGAACAGCCTATCCACTACGCAACGGAGACCTGTAATTTACTTTGAAATATTGTATTCACTATACCGGTGCGGGAATATAACCGGTATATTGCAAATATTCAACATTGCATTGAAATTCATTTGTCATTTAACATACGACTAAAACTATTGTAATTATCACACATAATAAAACAAATACTTCGAAAATATGTTAGCAAAGTTATTGGCCTGTATTTTGTCTGTATATGGTACATGGAATAACTATAATTTGGATTGTATGTAAGCTCTCGAAGCTTCTTCATTTGCAAGTTTGCATATTGTCTTGAAAAAAAATCAAAGGTCTTGTTACTATTTATAGCATTGATTAACCACTCGTTGACAACAACATTTACCAAAATAAATATTTGTTTTCCCTAAGGTATACTGTCATAAAGTCTAAAGACATGTCCAACATAATTGGACGTACTGCCCATTACTGAACACAATCTGTGTTGCAATTCTGTGAATTTAAGGACATTGGATGATGATTTCAGACGAAATAGCGTGCCGACCTATATTAAGTATGTGTTGCTTGTAACCTTTAGCGAACTCCGCAAAAGCATTCGCTTGTATCTGAACATCGATTTTATCAATGTTCCTTAAATTGTTACGAACACTTAGCAATCTGCATTTTGTTTTGTATTAATATACCTATTCATGTATTTATAGTAGTGGGTATTTTGATATGTTTGTACGTGATGGGCGATTTCTTCTGTCAATTATCACACACGTCCTGCATGTATTATTAAATAATCGATCAAGTTGCTTTTAACCTTATATAAGGCTTTTTATGTAATGTTAAAAACGTGTAATATGCATCAACGTCTTAACACTGCTTTAATTCTTTTATTAAAATGTACATTTCCATGAATAGTTTGCGTAAATAAATCGCATTCATATGTACAACAGCGTCATTGTAATGCTAACCCTGGTATCACTTCTTCTAATAACAGTGGTCAAGACATGCGTCCATGGTGCAAGTTATTGGGGGTTATTTAATTACCGTTCATTGTAAAAGCAATCAAGTCCCTGTCGCATGTACGTGGGATTAATTTATTGTTCGGCCATGTTAAAAACAGTGCAAATGGACTGTATTTATTGCGATTGATAGGCGTCAAGACGTTTATAAGCGAAGGAATCTATTTGTGTTGTGTATCCTTTCAATTCCACTGATATCAGCCTGGTCTTTATGTTAATTAAAAATGCCGTAAGGATGTTGTAAAAGAATAAACTGTAGTTATTCCAGTAGGAATTATTTTATGAAGCGAGAGTGCCGATGACTAAACGAGAAGAACCATAGCGTCCCCTCCCCGCGAAAATGGCCAATCTCAGTGTTGGCGCGAAAACGGGGTTTGACATTTTCGCAATGGTGAAAACGGCCCGCTTCTCCCGCGAAGATTTCCAAGGTCCTATCCAATCGGCTTACAAAGTTATAACTATGAGATCATTTGGCGAAGTTCGATTTGTTTGGCGAAAATTTCCAAACTAAATGTAAACACGTAAAAAAAATATGAGAAAATTGTCTAACTCAAGCTGTCAAAGCTTGAGTAAGACAATGTTCTCATATTTTCTGACTTGTTTACATTTAGTTTGGAAATTTTCGCCAAACCAAAGCTTGAGTTAGACAATTTTCTCGTTTACTACAGAAACAGTCAAACGTCACTTTAAACATTATGACACATGTAGGGATATCTAAAAAGTCATAATGCAAAGTTTTAGCTTCATATTGTAATTAAAAAAAAATATATGAAGTTTTTTCCTGCTCCTGAAAACTTGTAAATATTGAGGTTGGCCATTTTCGCGGGGAGGGGACGATATTAGAGCAAATATAGTTTTGTGATAAAAATAGCGAATAAGTCAACTTATATTCAAGATTTTAAAATAACACTTGTAAAATTGCGAGAATAAAACTAGAATCTTTAACATGAAAAATGTTTTGACCAAATCATGACAGCAAAATAAGTAAACAGATTTAAAGGACAACACAAAAAAAGGTTACCATGCGTAACTTGTAAAGAGATTAACATGCATACCGTAAGCAAGAAAGATTACTAATGTAACTAACCCGACAACTTGACAACAATTACAATGAATATCATGCACTATGAGAGATCTGTCAAAAACACGAAGTATGTTTGAAAACTACATTTGTGTTTCACTTCATTTCCATATTTAAGAACCAACACAACTATATCAGCATTACTGCCCCAATTTTCTCGATAGCCCTTGTGCTTCCAACATTAGTTATAGATCATAAAATCCTGTTCACGATGAATTTATTCGTGTTTAGTCTTCCCGAAAGACAAGTAATAATGTGTAACAGACGGTAAGACAACTTAATTTCCGTGTTAAGAATTTTTTATTAACATTCATCACAGATAAATGTTATTCAAATGTATATGATTGTAAATGTATGTCGTCCATTTTAAAATATTCAATAATGTTATATTCTTGGTGAATTCAATGGTTACGGTGTTTTAAGTAAAGCCGAGTATGTCAATTTGTGTAATCTGTCTGTTTTGATACATTTATCTTATTCAATTGAGTATAAGAACATAAATATTTGAACGAATTATTTGATTTCTATTTATTGTTATCACATGTTTAGAACATATTTAGTGCTAGTAGAACACAACAAACACTCAAATACACACAATTATTTCCATTATTTCACTAAACGTTTCACACAGTGGAGCCTAAATGTAATCAATTGACTGTCTGATTTTCGGACGGTTCGCACATAATAGTTGTCTTTTGTGTACGATTCATTTATCTATTGATCCAGTCTACCCGTGGCGACTGGCGAGTTTTGCGGCGGTTGCTCTAAGGAAACAAAACCCTAAAGAAATCCAATACAATCCAAGACATATTCTGCACTCGTGTGTTGATATTAATATCTGATGCATGTACCTTCTCAATATCATTTGTAAGTACTCGGCACTTTTAAAATCTTATTCTGTAAGTGTGAAGAGGAGTATGTGTTAAATGCTGAAGCAGTGAATATATTAAGAGTGCACACGTGGTTTGTGTAACACTACGTGAAATCGTCAAAGGTGAAAATTGTAATAAGGAAAGTATCATTAGGACCTAATTGGATTGAGGTATAGGCTCCGATAATGAATATTTGATATATCGCTATGAATTATTTATATATAAAGACTGATAACATTCTATAATCAAGAACATGCCATAATATAATTATTCACGATGGATACGTAACATAAGTCCCATTACTAAATTAGAGTAGATGCATGCAAAGTCAAAGATACACATAAAACGAAGTAATAACTGCTACTGCTAGTAGTAAAAGTTTCGTTTATACCGGAACACCACCACGTCTGTTAATCTATACGAACGCTTTTTTATACAAAAGCGTGTCTTGTATTAAGAAAACAAACAATTTGCGATGTTCCATTTACGTGAAGTGCAGCATTTTAGTGAATTGAAACCTTGGAGCTATGTTTGTAATTAAATAATACGATAATTGTTATTTAATAAGGTAGGTAAAAAATGTTTTGCTGGTTTATTTGTATTTGTAATTTTATTACGAGCAATCAATGCGAATATATTTAGTAATCGGAGTATTTACTTTTGATGTTAACTTTCTTAATAAAACATCACATCAAATTAAAATTAAAGTTTTATTCCATTACATGTACTGATCGTTTCATCTGGCATTAATAATTTGCAAAATTACTTATAACCAAATTATAAAATAAAGAAAATTTCCAATAACGTAATTAAAGCCCCAATAATACTCAGAATAAACGAATATTTCGTAAAATTTTTCATAAAAAAAGTTAGCTCATAAAACATCAGTGTTCCTTATGGGAATAGCCAAAATTTCATTGCTAGATGTGGTCTGGTACACGTAACATAGATCTAACAGGATACAAAATGCTCGTTTTATTTTTTTGTGGCACACTATATTCAACACATGTTCATGTACCAATTTAGTGTTCGTGTGTCATATGAATAGATATCGTCGCGGGAAATTCACATGGATTATATTGTGAAACAAAAAATTCAAATCTATGTTATCATACAACATCTAGCGTTAAAATTGTGGCTATTGCTATCAGGAGCACTGATTTGCTTATGGGTTAACTTCATTTACGAAATATGTTACGAAATATTCGTTGATTTTGAGTATTTATTTGAATTTAACCTTTTTGCATTTAACTTATATAATAGAACAATAAATTTACTTTAGTCTTAAATACATTTGGTATATTCATTCATAATCAAGAAATCCATTTGTATAGCTTTTGTGTTCTTGATATCATGTTCAGGTTTTATCAATACACAAATACCACAGCAGCTTAAGAGCATAACATTACCAACCAAATTCAGGATGCCGAAGAATGCGATCATTATTTCGGCAGCATTCGTTCCGAAATTCACATTTGATTGACTTGAATTTAAATATCCAAATATTATTAAAGCGACCGAGCGTAGAAATGTGAATACACTACATGATGAAACAAGTCGCAGTTATCCCTTCACTACATCAGCTTTATAGACTGGATAAAATGGTCATAGGCGGGATGCATTACTAATAAAGTTATATGTAAGGAACGCAGCCATGGAAATTTACGGAAATTGTATTTACATAGTATGTAAATAATAATAATTTCCATTGTTCGACTATTGATATTTAAAACTGTGAACTATGTATTGAAATATATTACGCATTGACGAAAACTAATTTCCGGAAAGTCGGTTAAAATTGTACGCTGGTAAATACTTCTACGTGCAAAACGGCTTATTTGTGCAAAACAATTTGTATCAAATTGTGTTGGAATACAAATCACTTCTAAAGCTGAATGTAACTTCTGCGGTATGTGCCACGGTGGATTGACTTGATTATATCCGAATGACTATACTATAGAATAATAAATACATTGTAATTTGAAGTACTGTCTTCGTCAATGCAGACGATTCAATGATTTGTTTCAATCGACACAAGAGATAAATTATCGAGGCAAGTGGAGCTAAATTGACTTTCATTTGGTTATTATTATCCTCTAGAGAATGGTTTTGTTCAATTTTCAGAAAGTATCGCATAATTATATTTTATTCATAGCAAATCAAATTATGGAAGTAGTGTATGTTTAAAACTTGATCATTCAGTTCCGTTCCGTTCGGTTCCGTTTTATATTTTAGCGTTTTGTTCTGTTCTTTTCTTTTCTGTAAGGGTCTGTTTTGTTCTGTGCATGACATTAAGATAATTGAGCAGTTCAGTGGTTTATCTAAGGCACTCAAGAAACACTTTCATTCCAATTAAAGTCGTTGTATCTATATATGGTAAGGCGAATACAAATCTGGCACATAATAACCCAAGAATAAAATATTCATCAAATGAAGTCAAGTGAGCATCTTTTGTTTTACTAAAATGAATACAAACTGTGTTTGACTATAAGACGTTTTGGTTATAGCACTTCAAACAATATACCATTTTTGTATGTGAATTGATAATTGTTATATTTGGCCGTTATGCATTAAATTAAGTTATATTATCAGATGTAACTTTATTAATTTACGTTTTTTGTTGAAGCTTTTAAATATATATTGGAAAATGTTTCCGAATATATTTCAATACCATTAACAATGTTGAGCGTAAATATTTGGTTTGAACCCGGGGCCACTACCTGAGGTGCGGATGCTCTTACCGCGACGCTCAAAGCATTCCAACGGTAGGTTTCTGCACTTATCATTAGTGTAGCTTTATTTTGTTTACGCATGCTTTAAATTTATTAGTATACAGGGTGTATTGGAACATTTTACTAGTTGACAGTTGGAATAGTTGTGCACTCACGTAGCTTACCATGGAGAACAGTACTTTGCAATTTGCAATGTTTGCATTGTGTCGTGACGTAACAAATAATAATTTGTTAATGTTAAGCTGTTTCTACCATTGATAGTTTAGTTCATTTCACAGAGGAAGTATGTAATTAGATCCAAGGAAATGACCATTGTGATTGGGCCTACTGATATAATAACTATTAATTTTACAAAACCATAGCGTAATAAAACGTAAGCAGACAACACGGTTTACTTGAAACCGACACAACGGTCATGTTGAGCACACGGAAGTATATGTGAGACGAAGAATGTTTCTTGTGGAATCATAAACTGATGAAAGACAGTTCGATTACAGAAAACCGACCGACTTGTGATTTTTAAATAAATTGCATGGTCGTTTCTGACGGAATAGCGTGTGGGTGCACATTAAGTTGGTGTTGTTTGTTAACTTACGTTAACTCTGCGAAATCATTTTCTCTTAGCAGAATCTCGATTTTATAAACAAAATCCATGTAATTGTAAAACATTTAATCTGTAACCATCATGTTAAACTTTTCCGATATAACATTTTTGTGTATGAAGTGGTAAGTGATATGGGCGATCTTTGTTTTAATTATCAAACGTTTCCCTTTTGATAATTAAGATTTTTAATGCAACTTAAGCCTGGTTTATTATATGCAATTAGTGTCTTAAAGTTTTGCGTGAATCAATTTCTGAATAATTCCCATGCTGTTTTATTTCAATTTCTCACGCAAATCCAAATCCTACTTATATAAGATGCACAGGGATATTGTCCTTTTTGAAAGTTATTACTGTTCTTTCTAAAAGTTCATTGCTTCCAGAAATCTTGTGAGATAAATGTATCAAATGGCAAATAGCCTGCATTTATTGCTTAGACAGAATGATTAGCGTAAAAGCGAATGACATCTAATTCGTGATTAATGTTCTTCAATTTACACTGACATATGCTGGTCCTATACTATTAGCAGGCTAGACAGGTTCTATTTATGTTGTGAAACAATTAGATATAGCTCGTGATTTATGCGGATTGTGTTCTGAATTCGGAGATGATTTTACAAGTATGCCAATCGGCTTGAAGAAACTTTCTTTAAAGAAACCATGGGATATTCCATGGTAAGCAATATCGTTCATTGATTTCTTATTATTACCACTCGTATACAAAAAAACGTTCTCCAAAATATGCCTCGATTCCCCTTAAGAATCCTGCAATTAATTCCAAGCAATTTACCATCAGAATGGACGTACAGAAATACTATTGAATTAACCGAGTTGAAACGGTCAGCGTAATAACGGCGTTAAGGGACAATACGGTTCAGCTGCAACCGACAATACGGTAATCATCTTGCCAATCAGAATGGGCGTACAGAGAAATACTAATCAATTAACCGACTTGAAACGGTCAGCATAATAAGGCGTAAGGAGACAGTACGGTTCATCTGCAACTGACAATACGGTCATCATCTGCAGCATTTGGGAAGATAATTGATTTGTATGCAGTCATTAGACGTTTGAAGACAGTTGAATAACTGATAAGGTAATCGGAGTGTGATTTCTAGCAGAATATCGTACGGGAAGACATTTCGTATGTGTGAAGTAAATATGACATGTAGCAGATACTTGTAGATAAACTTATGTTAAACGTTACAAATTCAAATGCATTTTATGGCCAATTTTGCAACATAGAACAGTTATGGGTCTTGCAACTTTAACAAATAATATTTTTGTCATTGTATCTTTAAACCATAAAACGACAGTACCGAACATATATATGTATTTTTAATTAATCACTTCACCTTTAAGTGTTTTTTGTTTACACATAAATGTCCAATTTACATGATAAGCATACTTTTCGCGGATGCCGAGGGAC
This sequence comes from Dreissena rostriformis, assembly GCA_007657795.1. Taxonomy (NCBI): domain Eukaryota; kingdom Metazoa; phylum Mollusca; class Bivalvia; order Myida; family Dreissenidae; genus Dreissena; species Dreissena rostriformis. Next base: position 67,613 of record VMBQ01002232.1, read on the forward strand.
ACTAGTAACGTAAAAATCGGTATTTTTGCAACATTTATCTACATATTTTAACTAACAACACATCGGTAATTACGACACTTAGATTGGTTAATGAGATGATTGGTTTATAATGTGTAACGACGTGTTAACCTTAACCGTTTTATCTAGGAACAAAAGCTGGTTGAGCAAACACAAATGAGGACTGGAAACGTAGGTATCAATGTAGAAACATGCATGTTTGTTAACATGTACAAACTCAATTGGGTAGCGTGTATTATTTCAATTACATCACATAGACTTAAAGACCCTATAACGCTCAAAATCAACGAATATTTCGTCAAATAAAGTTAACACATAAACACTCATTGTTCTTTATAGCAATAGACAGAATGTCAACGCTAGATAAGCTCTGGTAATAGTTTTAACAAGATACAAAATGTTCTTTTTAATTTGTTTTTGGTACAATATGTTCAACACATGTTCATGTACCAATTTAATGTTCGTGTGTCGTATGAATAGATATCGTTGCTAGAAATTGAAATGGAATATATTGTGCTACAGACAAATAAAAAAGAGCATTTTATATCTTGTTAAATCTATGTTAACAGACCACAAATACCGTTGCAATTTTGGCTATTGCTTTTAGTAACACTGATTGTTAATGTGTTAACTTTATTTTACGAAATATTTCACGAAATGTTCGCTGTTTTTTTAGCGTTATAGGGGCTTTTATTGAACATAACAGAAGCATTATGTTCCAAGCGATTACATAACAATATAGCAGCGACATCAACGTTTTTAATTTGATCTTTATTACTGAGAATAGGCGATGACCGAAATACAGTGCGGGTGTACATAAAACATTATTGTCAGACATTCGTAAATGTGTTCCAAGGGCAACGAATTCTTTCAAGAGGCAAGTTCTAATGGTACTAGGTAACTCACTTATAGATCTTTGCCAATATGCATTTCTTCCAATGCTCATGATTTCAGTTTATTTTTCGGCGTGGGTAATACAATGGTAAATGTCATGTATTATATTTATTGCGTTTGATAGCCTCAATAAGGTTTTATAAGCGACGGGATGGCATGTAATTGTCTTTGTATATCTCTTGAATTCTACTAATCTACCCTGTCCATTATATTTAGAAGACTACACAGGTCTTTATGATGTTGTAAAACAATCAGATCAGAACTTCATTGTAGTAAATTATCGCACTATGGCTCCGAAGTCGGAGATGCGTTTATTGCAGTAGTATTTGAAGTAGTGTATGGTCATAAGTAATCATTGAGTAATTCAATTGCGTTCTCAAGTAACACTTAACTGCTATCCAGCTAATGTTTACCAGGCGCACTCTTTTGTTAGCGGCCGAATAAATATGTATCGCCTGGAATTGTCGTACTTATACTTTGAAATGCTGAACTCTATTAACCGTTCCCCGTATGATAAATTGTAATTGTAATATTTAATATCGTATGGTTTATGTACTGTATTTGTATTTTGATCATTCAGAACAAACATGATGCATCTGTTCATGCTAGTTCAATACAGGTTGTGAGTATTCGAACACGTTCTAAAGTCGCTTATCACTGTTATTAAATATCTAGAGTCGTTATAATTTCGCATTTCAATTACAATTAATTTATGGTATTAACGCAAATTCTTGAAGAGATCAATGACTACTTAGGATTTTTATCCGGAGAAAAAATACGTATAAGACTGTTTTCTTGGCATTGATTTTAATACACGTTTGGTGAAGAAATTTACATTTCAATTAGAGTGTGTATGCGAAAAGTGTTTTAAACTATTTCAAAGCGTTCAACGAATCATGTGACTCTGTTTAAATGACATTTGATGTTACGATGCCTCTTACTATCTAAATACTGGCAAGCGTATGATGTAAGTAGGTGTATCACTTTTGGATCGTTTCTTTACATATTATGGTGCTCCTTATCAATAACATTTTAGTTGGGTACACTGGATATAGCAAATTGCTTTGCGCGTTTATTATGTTAATTGAATAACAGTTAAATGTTAATACTTCTTTAAAAACATTTCCAGAAGTCAACTTACATATCATAACGCCAAGCAATATTCTTCACAATCGACATTCTTCTTTTCGGACCGTGCACACAAACGTTAAATATTTGTATATCGCTTTGTGTGTATATTGATCCATTCATCGTCTCTTCGATTAAAGAAAACACAGACCGTAGTCCCTCCAATCCAATACAGCGAGACAGCGAGACATATCTGCGCTTATTTGTTGATACTGCTTAATATCGGTTGAATTCACCTTCAAAATGTTATTTGTAAATGTTGAGTGCTTTAAGATCTGATTCGTAAGGTGTAAATGTGTTTAAAGTTGAAAGCGGTTAAGGATTTTGTATCACTGGGAGCTAAATCTTCACCGGTGAAATTTGTTATAATAGGAAGTAGAGTAAATTTTATACGGCAGTGATGTATATAATGATGATAATGAATATTTGATATACAACAATAAATTGTTGTGAAGAAAGAGATACAACCGTGTATTATCGAACACAAAGAAGTTATACACCATCGACAATATATACTATATTAACATTTCTACGATGGGTGCGCATGGAATCAAATTGTTAATACCAACAATGTAATACCAATTTATACGAGTATGTATTCTCGTGTATAAATACGCTTCGTTGTTTAAGAAAGCTACACTTATGAACGTTTGTAAATCTGTACAAACGCGATTAACTAACAGTTGACCGTGTTGCATATGTGTGACGTGCACAATCTTTAGTAATGTGAAACCTTTGGATTAATGGTTGTTATTAAACAATAAGATTATCTTTATAATATAAGGTAAGTGTTGGCTCATTTTATTCATATACGTTTTCCGAGCAAGTAATATTAAAGTGTCTCTTTATATCTATTCCTTAGAAATTGCTAGTTACTAAGTTAGTTATAACTTTAAACTATACACTTATAATTATGATCTTGAACAGAATAAAGTCGAGTGCTCCGCAAATAATATTAGTTTCGAACTGTGTTAAAGCGCGTCCTGTCTAATCGAATTCCAGCAGAAAGACAGCGTTTCGCGGCTAATTACGTGCTATGCGCTACAATATTGCCCAAACGAAACAATCGCTCAAGGTTACAACCTACCTAATAAATCCATAAATCACAGCAATGCAATTGATTAATTTGTTAACTAAGCTATTTATACGGAACAAAAAGGTACATTTTAAGATGCATCTAAAACAGCAGCAATATTTCTAAAAGTTTCTTTTTTTCTACAAAAAACATTAACCACTTAAATGTTTGACACGTTAAGGAACCATTTCTGGTATATTCCAACTGTTTTGATCGTCCATTATGCAATATCTAATGGTTCATATTTACGTAACCTCATGCACTGGGGTCAAATTTTGTTACTACCTTAATAAACTACGGTCTTCTGTCTTGAGTAGTTTCTTTATTTACTGAAAAACGCGCCATGTTCAAATTACCGGTGATGATCGCGAAAAAGAAATGTTGTTTCAGATATATTGCTTAATGATTGCTTACCGAAATGAACACATTATACATCAGTGCAAATAAGTATGAATAGCATTGTATAACGATTGTTTCATATATATGTAAGTTAAAAGTCATGTGCAAAAATAATGTTTTCAACAAACAACAACGACATACTAAAGCTGTGGTTTGATTAAGCTATTAGTCGCGATGATTTATGTTTATGTATTGAGCATATGACACATTGATTAATAGACTGCCATAAGGCGAACTTTCTTCATTACATCAAACTGTTAAATGATTTGTTGATAAATGCTAATAGGAAAAATTAGTGTGGCCTGTGTAGCTAAATTGACTTGTCTCTATAACATTGTAATCATTTATTTGTCCGAAACACTTAGACGATCAAATCAAAGCTTAACATAGCATATATATATTATTTATATTTATGGCATCTGTGATGGTCTTCTTTTATAATATATCAAACTATTGTTTCGCACGCTAAATTGTTAATTGTCTGAAACACTTATAATTACACATTTTGTAATTGTATGTGACTTAATTTAGTTAAGAGTTGATAATTTACATTATCATCTATCCCAATAATTCTATTGAACACGAATTGACTTATACGAAATTGAGTGCTGTCGATTCGAATTCTCTTGATCGATATCAATTCCAAGAAATATCCAGTGATATGTAAACATCACTTATTGATGAGCCAGAGTTGCCATCAATCATGATAATTGTCAGTGATATGTAAACATCACTTATTGATGAGCCAGAGTTGCCATCAATCAGGATAAGTGTATGCGTGTTTTTCGACACGTGCTATTAATGCAGTTCGTGGTTGTGTGTTTATCTGAATTATATGATTTTATCAAAATGCTTTACATTTGCATAATTGCCCCAAATGCATCATTATTATGTAACTTGAATGCCGCTTAGTGAGTTTATCTGTATGTAGGTCACGTATAAGGATTGTTATTCGGGAATTTCTCGATAAATCGCCGTATTGCCTTTAGTTAAAAATACTTATTTAAGCTCGATTGCAACGCAAGCCGTTTGCTTAATTAAACGCTATCGAGTCCGTTTCGTGGGTAGTACCAGAACTTGTCTTTGGGGATATATAAAGGACGCTCCCACAGTTATGATCGAAACCATGGCCTCCCGGTTGCTAGTCGGAAAGCCTTTCAACTACGCAACGGCGCCCTGTAATTTAATTTGAGATATTGTATTAACTATACCAGCGCGGGAATAACAACGGTATATCGCCGACAATCACAATGGCACTGAACTTCAGTTTTCATTTAACATAAAACTAAAACTCTTATTATAATCACACAACCTTGCACATATGTCCCAAGTAAATGTTTTTTTAATTGTGGACAGCATTATAAAATATATGCTTCGCAAATATGAAAGAAAAGTAAATGTTCTGTATTTTTCCTGTTTATGGTATATGTGTTAATAACTATAATTTAGATGTGTGTGTAAGTTCTCGAAGCTTCATCATTTGCAATATGCAAGGTCTTCTTACTATATATAGCATTGGTTAACCACTCGTATACAGAACATTTACCAATATATATATATTAATTTCTCTAAGGTATACTGTCATAAAGTCTAAAGAAATGTCCAACATAATTGGACGTAATGTCCATTACTGAAAACAACCTTTGTTGTGATGCTGTGAATTCAAGGGCATGATGATTTCCGACGGAATAGCGTGCGGACCTATATTAAGTATGTGTTGCTTGTAACCTTTCGAGAACCCATGCAAAAGCATTTGCCTGTTACTGAATCTCAATTCTATCAATGTTCCTGAAATCAATTCTATCAATGTTCCTGAAATTGTTACTCGCATTCAGCAATCTGAAACATTCTTTTACATGTACATATTCACACACACACACACACATATATATATATATAAATGTATATATACANGTAAGTTTAGTAATGGGTGATTTCTTCTGATTTCTGCTGTCAATAAGCGCACACACCCTTATTGTGTAATTAAATTATCTATCAAGTTGCTTTCTACCTTATATAAGGTTTATGGTATATTATGTTTAAAACGTGAAGTACATGTATGCATCAATGTCTCAACATTGTTTTAACGCGTTTAGTCAAAATTTACAGAATACATTTCCATGAATAGTTTGCTTAAATAAATCGCATTCATATGTGCAACAACGTCATTGTAATGCTTACTCTAGTATACCTTATTCTAATCAACGGTAGGCAAGACATTTGTCCATTTGGCAAGTTATAATTGGTAATTTTATTATAGTTCATTTTAAAAGTCAATCGCGTCCAACCTGAATGCATCTGAGATTAATTTGTTGTACGTTTTGTTATCAACATTTCAAATGACCTGTATTTTTTGCGATTGATAGACTCGTTGACGTTTATGGCCAATATATTCTTCTGCATTGAAATGTCTAACGGATATTGGTAAACAAATAAATATTCTTATTCGAGTAGAAACTATTTTATGAATCGAGGGTGGCCGATTACAAAACGAGAAGAACCATAGAGGAACTAAATTGTTGTGAAATAACTACGAAAATCATGTCCATGATGGATTTATTCGAGTTTAGTCTTCCCAAAAGACAAGTGCTAATGTGTAACCGACGGAAAAAATAACTTAACTGTTAAGAACGATGTATCAACATATATCATAGATAAATGTTATAAAAATGTGTATGATTGTAAAAGTATGTCGTCCACTTAACAACATTCAATAATTTAATATCCTTGGTGTATTCGATTGTTTCGGTGTTTTAAATAAAGCCGAGTATGTCAATTTGTGTAATCTTTCTGTTTTTATACATTAATCTATTTTCACTTAAGCATGAGAACGTCAATATTTGACAGAAATATATGATTTCGATGTATTGTAATCAATTTTTAACACATATTAGGTATTGTCCAAACAACACACGAAATAAAATATACACAATTGTTTCCATTACTTCAATAAGCATATCAAAAAGTGGATTATAAATCTAATCAATTGACTTTCTGTTTTTCTGATGGTTCGCTCAGCATAGTCGTCATTTGTGTACGATTTATTGATCTATTGATCCATAAGTCTACATTTGGCGAGTTGTGCGGCGGTTGCGTTAAGAGAACGCAAAACCCTCAGTCGTGTAAAGAGGATCCAACACAACGAGACCTTACTGAGCTTGTTTGTTGATACAGTTTAATATCAGATGCATATCCCTTCAACAAACCATTTGTTCATAATCGGTTCTTCAACAATCTTATTCGGTAAGTTTGAAGAGGAGTATGTGTTAAACGCTGAAAGAGTAAAATCTGTAAAGTGTAAGTGGTGTGTACATCACTTAGTGAAATTTTCAGTGGTGAAGATTGTAATAAGGGAAGTATCATTAGGACTTGATCAGATTGAGTTTTAGGCTCCGCTAATGAATATTTGATATATAGCTATGAATTATTTATATACAAAAACTGATAACATTATATAATCGGGGACACGCCATAATATAATTATTGACGATGGATACGTTACATTAGTCACATTACTAAATTAGAGTAAGACACAAATGAAACGAAGTTTGAACATAGCATAAGGTTCGTTGATACCGGAACACCACCACGTTTGAGAATCTATACAAACGCTTTATTTATACAAAAGCAAGTCCTTTTTGAAGAAAATAAACAGTTGACCATGTTCCATATGCGTAAAGTGCAAAACGTTTATTGAACTGAAACCTTGTAGCTATGATTGTAATTAAATTATACGATGATTTTTATTATATAAGGTGAGTTTAAATGGTTTATTCTTATTACGAACAATCAATACGAATATATTTAGTAAACTAAGTACATGCTTTGGCTTTCAACTTCCTTATTAAGACATTACATCAAATTAAACAAGTTTTATTTGCATAACGTGTATTGGTAGTTTAATCTGCCATTAATATTTTTATTAAGTTTTTTTGCACAATAACTTCATTACCAAATTATAGATTAAAACAATGTCCAATGTCATTAACCATTTTATTAATATAATAGAACGATTAACATACATGTAGTATAAAATACATTTGGTAGATTCATTCATAATACAGTGATTCATCTGTATAACATTTATGATCTTGATATCATGTTCAGGTTATATCAAGGAACACATACCACACCAGATTAAGATCATAACATTACCGACCAAATTCAAGATTGCAATTTATTCGATGATTATTACGGGAGCATTCTTACCGCAATTCACATTTGATAGACTTCAATTTTAATATCAACATATTGTTTATGCGACAGAGCGTACACAGGAAAAACACTAAGCGCTGACAAAAAAGTCGTATTAATCCCTCCTCTACATCAGCTTTTACATACATACTTGGGATTCATGTATAATAATGTAAAATGCAAGGAACGCAGATCAACAGCCATGCAAATTATGTACATAATAATTCTTTCCATTGTTCTAATATTTATATTTGTAACTAGGTATTGAAATATATGTATAATTGCAGTAAATTCATTTCCAGTAAGTCGGTTAAAATTGTACCCTCGCATAGATGTCTACGCGCAAAAACGGCTTAAGTGTAAAAAACCAAAAAAAAAACTCTTTTGTACACATTTGTGTTGGTATACAAATCCCTTCTACAGCGGAACTTATCTTCGTTGGTATGTGCCTCGGTATAGTGACTTGATAACATTCGGATTGACTATATTAAAGAATAATAAACACATTTCCATTTTGGCGTACTGCTTTCCTCACCTAAAGTTGTTCAATGATTTGTTTAAGTCGACATAAGAGATAAAGTATCGAGGCAACTGGAGCAAATTTTACTTTCATTTATAAATGGTATTAAATGAAAATATCGCATTATTATATGTTTTTATTAGCAAATTAAATAATGGTAGTACTTAAGTATAGGTAAATGTTGATACACGCTAATTACTATGTCATTATTCAAATTTTGACCCCTAAGGATCAAGTTAAATGCAACCATACTTAGCCATACGAATTATTATTAAATTTACGAATATACATAACATAATTGACCAAATTAAATATTAGAAAATACCATTGTTTAAAATTCGTAGTATATATTTGCATATTAATTAGTATATAGTTACTTTTAAAGTTAAAGCAATTTCAAGTGCAATACGCGATACATGTATATGCATGTATCAAAAAGGGAACAACTGTGCATTTCGAAATCGAGACATTCCTTAAGAAATCACTGATGTCATATAATTAAGCAGGTAGGGTCGATTATTTATCAGTTAATCATTCCATTTCAAGTGGAAAACGGGCATTCGTTGGTATATCACAACAATATTGTTGTTGTATTAATGTTGTTTTGTTTTCCGGTCCGTTCTATTTCGTTCTGCTTTGTTCCATTTTGTTCCGTTTTGTTCTGTTCTGTTATGTTAATGTATGTTCTGTATTGTTCTATTCATGACATGAAGATATTTAGGGAGTTCAGTGGTTTGTTCACGTCATTCATTCGCTTCCTTGAAAGCTGTTTAATACAGATGGTGAGGCACATATAAATCCGACTCAAACGTTGTATGCAATGCCAAGAACACAATATTCATCACTTGCAGTCAAGTAAGCGTATGTGTTTCCTTATATTAATACAAACTGGGCCGGACTAATTGACTATTTTAGCACATCTTAAAATATACTTTTTGGTTTGTGATTGGATAGTTGTTATAGTATGCAGCAAAAATATTCCAAATATTTCATTACAATTACAAATGTTCCTTTGTCATTTACCCCATATGTGATGTAGCAGATTTAAAACAAGACTAACAATCACATAATCGAAGACCTGACACATTTACCCGGATGAAACATATCCTCAATGAAGGTGCTGGATCGTGTGTACGTTTCTTTGTAGTGTCCGATTCATCGTTTATTATAATCAGGCAGTTTGCAAACGGTTTCTGCAATCATCATTAGTGTAGTTTTTGTTTGTGTGTTTTTTATAATGTTTTAACTTTTTAAGTATATAAAGGGTACTGTATTGTTTTGTTTTTGGAACAATTTTCTAGTTTATAGCTGGAATAGGTGTGCACTAACGACTTACACCAGGGTGACAAATTCTTTGCAAATTGCAATTGTTGAAACATATCTTGAGGTAACACAAATTAAATTTATGTTAAGCTGTTTCTACCATTGATAGTGCAGTTCATTACACAAAGAAAGTTTGTATTTAGATCCAAGGAAATGACCACAGGATTGGGCGTACTTTGATAATTTCCATTAATTTGACAAACGATTAACGTAATACAACATTAGTAGACAACATGATTTACTTCCAACCGACAAAACGGACAGTATCCTTAGCATCCTTAGCATTCGAAAGTATGATTGTGCGACGTAAAATACTTCTTGTGGAATCATAAAATGATAAAAGACAGTTCAATCACAGAAAACCGACCTAGCAGGAGTTGTTGTGAATTTAATGGAATCGCAATGTCGTTTCTGACGGAATAGCGTGTGGGTGCACATTAAGTTGGTATTGTTTGTTAACTTACGTTAACTCTGCGAAAGAATGTTCTTTAAGAAGATTCTCGACTTTATAACGAAAATAATACGTTATTGGTAATTGCAAAATATTTAACAATCTGTAACCATCATATTTGTATTCCTTTCCGATTTAAACTTTGTATATTAAATTGTATGTATGATATGGGCGATCCTTGTTTAAATTGTCAAACTTTTTCTGTTTGGTAATAAAGTACGTTTAATTCAAGTTTCCTTCTTACTTAAGCCTGGTTTATTGTATGCAATACGTGTCTTTACGTTTTACGTGAATCAATTTCTAAATAATTCCCATGCTGATTTATTTCAAGTTCATTCGCGTATCCAAATCCGTCTTATATACGATGCATAGGGATATTGTCCATTTTGAAAGTTATTACTGTTCTTTCTTAAAGTTCATTTCTTTCAGAAATCTTCTGAGATAAATTTTCTCCGCGGCTATGTTATCAAATTGCGAATGACCTTTATTTGCTTTTAACAGACTCATCAACGTAAAAGCGAATGTCATCTAATTGGTGTTTTATTTTCTTTCTTAACTATAAGCAGACTAGACAGATCCTTGTAATGTTGTCAAACGATGAGATATTACTCGTGATTTATACGGATTGTGCTCTGCATTCGGAGATGATTTCACAAGTATGCCAATTGGCTTGACGAAACTTTCTTTTAAGTTTCTAAGGAAGATTCAATGATAAGCAATTTATTCCATTGAGTGTTTTTTTTTCTGATTACCACTCGTATACAAAACGTTTTCCAAAGTATAAATTACTTTCCCTAAGAAATTCTGCACTTAAGTCCAAGTAATTGACCATCAGAATTGGTGTACAGGGGAATACCTTTCAATTATCCGAGTTGAAATGGTCAGCATAGAAAGGCGTAAGAACACGATATGGTTCAGATGCAAGCGACACAACGGTCATTATCTCAAGCATTGGGAATTATAATAGCTTTGTATGAAATCATTGAACGCAGTTCCATTACTAATGAAATCCACCATGGAGAAATGTGAATTGTACGGTTATTTGATTGTGATTTCTGTCGGAAGATCGTTTGGACATTGTGTATGTGTGCAGTGCATGTAGCAACAGTATTACTTGGAGCAGCAACTTGAGTTTATCAGGATTCTACATATTCTGCATCTACATATAAAATTGTGTTTAATGACAATTTTCCAGAACGCCATAATATGTAATAGATCTATCTTAAAATAATATAAAGTATGTGATGTACTAAGATATTTACAAATTCATGGATTCAAATATCCATTTCTATTAATCAGCGTTAACAATAATATTACTCCGCGAAAATCATAGCAAATAAGTACGATGCTGCAACGATCGATATGTTGATTTAAGCTGAAACCTATGTATCTGTAACGTATATATTATNAATATGCATCTTGTCGTAATAGTCTTGTTACTATTTATAGCATTGGTTAACCACTCGTATACAGGACATTTACCAATATATATATTTATTTTCCTAATGTATGCTGTCATAAAGTCTAAAGAAATGTCCAACCTAATTGGACGTAATGTCCATTACTGAAAACAACCTTTGATGTAATGCTGTGAATTCAAACACTTATTTCCATTACTTCACAAAACGTATCACAAAGTAAAGCTTAAATCTAATTAATTGTTCGCATATAATAGCCGTCGTTTTAGTACGATTTATAAATATATTTATCCAAAAGCCTACCGACTGTTGCGGAGGTTGCGCTAAGAAAACACAATCCCATGGAAATCCAATACAATCCAAAACATATCTGAAGTCGTGTGTTGAAACCGCTTCATATCTGATGCATGTACCTTCAACATATCATTTGTGAATACTCGTAACGTTTAAAAGCTTGTTCGGTAAGTGTGAAGAGGATTATGTGTTAAATGCTGAAGCAGTGGAATATATTAAGAGTGCACACGCGGTTTGTATAGCACTACGTGAAATCTCCAGTGGTGAAAATTGTAATAAGGCAAGTGTCATCAGGACTTAGTCAGATTGAGTTATAGGCTCCGATGATGAATATTTGATATATAGCTATGAATTATTTATATACAAAGACTGATAACATTATATAATCGGGCACACGCCATAATATAATTATTAACGATGGATACGTTACATTAGTCACATTACTAAATTAGAGTAGATGCATGCACAGTCAAAGATACAAATAAAACGATGTTATAACTGCTGCTACTCTGCTACTCTTAGTTTAAGGTTCGTTTATACCGGAACACCAGCATGTTTATGAATTTATACGAACAAACAGTTGACCATGTTCCATATGCGTAACGTGCGAAACATTTATTGAACTGAAATCTTGGAGCTATGGTCGTAATAACATAAAACGATTATGTTTATTATATAAGGTAAGTTTAAATGGTTTATTCTTTTTCAATACGAATATATTTAGTAAACAAAGTATATGCTTTGGCTTTCAACTTCCTTATTAAGACATCACATCAGATTAAACAAGTTTTATTAGCATAATATATATTGATCGTTTAATCTGGCATTACTATTTTTATAAAGTATTTTTTTCACAATTACGTCATTACCAAATTAAAGAATAAAAACAATTTCCAATATAATTAACAATTTTATTAATATTATAGAACGATCAATATACATATAGTATAACATATACATTTGGTAGATTAATTCATAATACGTTCTGTATTACATATATGTTCTTAATACCATGTTCAGGTTATATCAAGGAACAAATATCACACCAGATTAAGATCATTACATTACCGACAAAATTTAAGATTGCAATTAATTCGATGATTATTTCGTGAGCACCCTCCTCTACATCAGCTTTTACACACTGGACAACATTAGCATTTACACACTGGACATACGTGGGATTCATTTATACTAATGTCAAATGCAAGGAACGCAGATCAACAACCATTCAAATTATGTACATAATAATTCTTTCCATTGTACTCATATTTATATTTGTAACTAGGTATTGAAATATCTGTAGAATTGCAGTTAATTCATTTCCAGAAAGTCGGTTAAAATTAATCGCTCGCATAGATTTTTACGCGCAAAAACGGCTAAAATGTAAAAAAAACAAACTCTTTTGTTCAAATTTGTGTTTGAATACAAATCCTTCTACAGCGGAACTTATCTTCGGTGTTATGTGCCTCGGAATAGTGACTTGATAACATTCGGATTGACTATATTACAGAATAATAAACACATTTTCATTTTGGCGTACTGCTTTCCTCAATTAAATTTGTTCAATGATTTGTTTAAATCGACATAAGAGATAAAGTATCGAGGCAACCGGAGCAAAATTTACTTGCATTTGGTATTTGTTTTCCTTTGGGCAATTTATGGTAGTACTTTAATTATAGGTTAATGTTCATACACGCTACTTACTATGTAATTATTCAAATTTTAACCTCTAAGAATCATGTTAAATGCAACCATACTTAGCCGTACGAATTATTATTAAATTTACGAACACACATAACATTATTGACCAAATTAAATTTTAGAAAATACCATTGTTTAAATTCGTAGTATATATTTGCATAGTAATTAGTATAGAGTTACTCTTAAAGTTAAAGCAATTTCAAGTGCAATACGCGATATATGCATGTATCAAAAAGGGAACAACTGTGCATTTCGAAATCGGGACATTCCATAAGAAATCACTGATGTCATATAATTTAGCAGGTAGGGTCGATTATTTATCAGTTAATCATTCCATTTCAAGTGGAAAACGGGCATTCGTTGGTATATCGCAACAATGTTGTTGTTGTATTAATGTTGTTTTTTTTTTCTGTTCCGGTCCGTTCTATTTCGTTCTGCTGTGTTCCATTTTGTTCCGTTTTGTTCTGTTCTGTTATGTTAATGTATGTTCTGTTTTGTTCTATTCATGACATGAAGATATTTAGGGAGTTCAGTGGTTTGTTCACGTCATTCAAGACACATATTCGCTTCCTTTAAAGCTGTTTAATACAGATGGTGAGGCAAAGGTAATCAAACTCAAACGTTGTATGCAATGCCAAGAACACAATATTCATCATTTGCAGTCAAGTAAGCGTATTTGTTTCCTTATATGAATACAAACTGGGTCGGACTTATTGACTTTTAAAGAACTTCTAAAAATATACTTTTTGGTTTGTGATTGGATAGTTGTTATAGTTTGCAGAAAACATATTCCAAATATCACAATAAAATTACAAATGTTGATGGCGTAACTATTTGATTTGAACCCGAGGCCACTGCTTGAGAAGCGGGTGCACTAACCGCGAATTTTGAATAGCAAGTTTTATAGAAAATGAAAGTCAAGACATGCAAATGATTTGTTACTTTCGCCCAAATTGTAATTTCATACCGGAGAACTATAAATAGCTTAAAAGTGTCTTGACATTCAAGTTGAAGTAATCCGTTGGAATAACTAAACCAGGACATTTAGATATTTAGTATGGTTTCAACAACGTTATTAGAAGAAGTTGTATTACAATTTTATTGTGTCCTTGTGAAATCTGAAACATACGTGTGTTCTTTTGTCATTTACCCCATATGTGATGTAGCAGATTTAAAACAAGACTAACAATCAAATATTCGAAGACCTGAAACATTTACCCGGATGAAACATATCCTCAATGAAGGTACTGGATCGTGTGTACGTTTCTTTGTATTGTCCGATTCATCGTTTATTATAATCAGGCAGTTTGCAAAAGGTTTCTGCAATCATCATTAGTGTAGTTTTTGTGTGTGTGTTTTTTTATAATGTTTTAACTTTTTAAGTATATAAAGGGTACTGTATTGTTTTGTTTTTGGAACAATTTACTAGTTTATAGCTGGAATAGGTGTGCACTAACGACTTGAGCCAGGGTGACAAATTCTTTGCAAATTGCAATTGTTGCAACATGTCTTGATGTAGCACAAATTAATTTATGTTAAGCTGTTTATACCATTGATTGCAGTTCATTACACAAAGAAAGTTTGTATTTCGATCCAAGGAAATGACCACAGGATTGGGCGTACTTTGATAATTTCCATTAATTTGACAAACGATTAACGTAATACAACATAAGTAGACAACATGATTTACTTCCAACCGACAACACGGACAGTATCCTTAGCATCCTACGCATTCGAAAGTATGATTGTGCGACGTAGAATACTTCTTGTGGAATCATAAAATGATAAAAGACAGTTCAATCACAGAAAACCGACCTAGCAGGAGTTGTTGTGAATTTAATGGAATCGCAATGTCGTTTCTGACGGAATAGCGTGTGGGTGCACATTAAGTTGGTGTTGTTTGTTAACTTACGTTAACTCTGCGAAAGAATGTTCTTAAAGAAGAGTCTCGACTTTATAACAAAAATAATACGTAATTGGTAATTGTAAAACATTTAACAATCTGTAACCATCATATTTATATACCTTTCCGATTTAAACTTTGTATATTAAATTGTATGTATGATATAGGCGATCCTTGTTTAAATTGTCAAATTTTTTCTGTTTGGTAATAAAGTACGTTTAATTCAAGTTTCCTTCTTACTTAAGCCTGGTTTATTGTATGCAATACGTGTCTTTACGTTTTACGTGAATCAATTTCTAAATAATTCCCATGCTGATTTATTTCAAGTTCATTCGCGTATCCAAATCCGTCTTATATACGATGCATAGGGATATTGTCCATTTTGAAAGTTATTACTGTTCTTTCTTAAAGTTCATTTCTTTCAGAAATCTTCTGAGATAAATTTTCTCCGCGGCTATGTTATCAAATTGCGAATGACCTTTATTTGCTTTTAACAGACTCATCAACGTAAAAGCGAATGTCATCTAATTGGTGTTTTATTTTCTTTCTTAACTATAAGCAGACTAGACAGATCCTTGTAATGTTGTCAAACGATGAGATATTACTCGTGATTTATACGGATTGTGCTCTGCATTCGGAGATGATTTCACAAGTATGCCAATTGGCTTGACGAAACTTTCTTTTAAGTTTCTAAGGAAGATGCAATGATAAGCAATTTCTTCCATTGAGTGTTTTTTCTGATTACCACTCGTATACAAAACGTTTTCCAAAGTATAAATTACTTTTCCCTAAGAAATTCTGCACTAAAGTCCAAGTAATTGACCATCATAATTGGCGTACAGGGGAATACCTTTCAATTATCCGAGTTGTAATGGTCAGCATAGAAAGGCGTAAGAACACAATATGGTTCAGATGCAAGCGACACAACGGTCATTATCTCGAGGATTGTTAATTATAATAGCTTTGTATGAAATCATTGAACGCAGTTCCATTACTAATGAAATCCACCATGGAGAATTGTGAATTGTACGGTTATTTGATTGTGATGTCTGTCGGAAGATCGTTTGGACATTGTGTATGTGTGCAGTGCATGTAACAACAGTATTACTTGGAGCAGCAACTTGAGTTTATCAGGATTCTACATATTCTACATCTACATATAAAATTGTGTTTAATGACAATTTTCCAGAACGCGATAATATGTAATAGATCTACATGTATCTTAAAATAATATAAAGTATGTGATGTACTAAGATATTTACAAATTCATGGATTCAAATATCCATTTCTATTAATCAGCGTTAACAATAATATTACTCCGCGAAAATCATAGCAAATAAGTACGATGCTGCAACGATCGATATGTTGATTTAAGCTGAAACCTATGTATCTGTAACGTATATATTATACAACGATAGACTTTCACAATTATGTTGACTATTAATAATTAAAACATGTATTTTCGACCAATGAACTGTAATGTGACTGGTATCTTTTAAATATAATTCAATACAAAATACATGCTCAATTTGGAGAGATTGATTTCCATTTATAACTAATCCGAAGATTTTTGAACACATACGTGTCCAATGTATAGTCATAGTTTACTTTTTTTGCGGATTCCTAGACAATGGTAACGTAACCATACGATCTTTCACAACAATTAGCTACATGTTTAAACTGGCAACACATCGGTAAATCCGTCACTTACATTGGCGCAGGCAAACGTAGGTATTATTTAAGAAACATGCATGGATTACAGCCTGTTTATAAAAGATATATAATCAATTTATGTATCATTGCAACCAAATAAGGTAGTATTAATTGAAGCTAAAAGAAACGTACTATTTCTGTTGATTTCATTAAAATATTGCAACGTCATCAACGATTTTAATATGTTTCTTATTTCTGAGATTTAGCGATGCCTGAATGCCTATATGTTGAATGAAAAACGTTATTGTCATATATTCGTATATGTCTTTTCATTAAGGACATTAAGGACAATGAATTCTTTCAAGAGGCAAGTAATACCGGTACTAGGTATTTCAATAAGAGTTCTTGCCCGATGTGAATTGCTTCCGATGCTCGTGATTTCATTTTATTGTTCGGTAAGGGTACTAAAATAGGTCCCAAAGCAAAGGTCTCGTATTTATTGCCTTTGATATACTCATAAAGGTTTTATATGCGAAGGACTGGCATGTAATTGTGTTTTTATATCTATCGAACTCTACTAATATCATCCTGTCCATTAAATTACGCAGACTAGACAGGTCTTTAGGATTTTGTAAAACAAGCAGATATAACGTCATTGTAGTAAATTATCAAACTACAGCTCCGAAGTCGGAGATGCTTTTATTGCAATTGTATTTAAGTAGTGTATGATCATTGGTTATCATTGAGTAGTTCAATTACGTTCTCAAATTACACCGAACTGTTATCAAGCTTATGTATCTGCCGAATAAATATTGTATAACCTGGAACGGTCGTACGCATGCTATGAAGTGCTAAACTCTATGGGCAGAAACACTGCACGTACTAAAGTGTTAATGTTATATACAATATAGTATTGTTTATATACTCTATTTAGATTTTGGTCATTCAGAACAAGCATGATGCAACTGTTCATGCTAGAGCAAGACATGGTCTGAGTATTCGAACACGTTTCAAAGTCGCATTCCACTGTTATTTAATATTAAGAGATGTTATAATTTCGCATTTCAATTACAATTACTATATGGTATAAATGCACATTCTTGAATAAAAGTGTAACACTATTCAAGATGTCAATGAATACTTAAGATTTTCAACGGAAGAGATATTCCGTGGAAAATACTTATCAGATTGTACTCGTGGCATTGATTTCAGTGCGTGTTTGGTAAAGAAATTTACATTACAATTTCGATTTGGTATGCGGAAAGTGTATTTAACCATTTCAAAGCGTTCACAGAATGATGCAACTCTGTTTCAGTGACATTTACTGTTACGATGACTCTTCGTTATCACATACTGGCAAACGTCCGATGTAATAGGATTTATCATGTGTGGATCGTTTTTTTAGCATATAATGGCGTTCGTTATAAAACAAATGTTATTTAATTTCATTGGAAATCGCCAATTGTTTGGCATTTTCAATATGTATTGAATAGCAGTTTTACTTTAATACGTCTTTACAAATATTTCCATAATTAAACTAACATATCATAAAGCCAAGCCATTTTCTTTTCGATCGACTTTCTTCTTTTCGGACGGTTCACCCAAACGCTAAATATCAACCGTCTGTTTATATCGCCTTGGTGTAGATATTGATCATACTGTTTACTTGCATAGATTGCGAACTCATCGCCTCTTCGATTTAAGAAAACGTTGACCGTAGTCCCTTATAGAACAACCCAATACATCCAGACAGCGAAACATATCTGCTTGCATCGGGTGATACTACTTTATATCGGATGACTGCACCTTCAAAAGGTAATTTGTAAATAATGAGCGCTTTAAGATGTGATTGGTCAGGTGTAAATAACGGTGTGTGTTAAGCTGAAAGCGGTGTATGATGTATGTGAATGAGAGTTAAATATTTCCTGACGTAATTTGTAATAATATAAAGCTATGACGCGATTAGAAGGGAGTGTGGTATACGTTAAAGGTAATGGATATTTGACAGACAGTCATGCATTATTTATGGAGATAGACAGAAAAAAAATAGTGTTTTATCAAACCCAACGCAGTTATAAAACATTCGCAGAAGATAATGTATTCTCATTTCTACGATGGGCGAGCATGGCATCATATAGTAAATTTAAAAAATAAAACACCATTATGCATAATCCTGTATGATTAAAGAAAACAACCTTTCAGAACGTTCTTGAATGCGAGTCAATTATAATGAAAACAAACAGTTTACCGTTTTGCATATGGGTAAAGTTCAAAACTGTAGGTGAAGTGACACTTTATACTTGTGTTTGTAGAGAAGCAAATAAGATAATCTTTCTTAAATAAGGTAAGTGAATTCTTTGTAATCCTTGTATTCATACACCTATTACATTGCGAACAAGTAATACAAGTGATTGATTCATTAAATTATGTATTAAGACATCAACGTACACGAACAGTTTTAGATGCATGTATGAATGAAATCCAAAACGCAGCAATGGTTTTAGCACAGTCAGGATTTTTCAATAATGTAAACCGTTGTGCATATGGGTGTCTGACACGTTAAGATAAAATGCCTTGTATAGTTCAGCTGTTTTGTCTGCCGAATAAATATGTTATCATATGCACTGATTCATATTTTTTCTTTGCTTGTTTCTTTACTAATTTTGTACTAATTTTGTGTTAATTTATTTTGTTCTTTACCTAAGGCAAACGGGCCTTGTTCAAATTACCCTTATAATCACCCAAATGAAATGCTATTTTTGACATAGTGCTTAATGATTGCTCAGCAAAATAAAAATATTCTACATCATTGGAATTTAATATGAAAAGCATTCAGTTGTTTAACAATTTTGTCATATTATATTATTCTTAATATTCTGTACGCGAATTGTGATGTTTGGAAGTAAAAACAACGACATGCTAAGAAAAGCGTTGATTTTAAGATTTGTTCCGCAATTGCTCGCATTGATCTATATATATGTATTTACTATATGACAGATAGATTAATACCATGCCATTTTGCGAAATGGCCTCATTACATAAAACTAGTAAATGGTTTTTGTTTATGAACTCTAACGATATATATAAGTGTGGCCTCTGCAGTTAAATCGACTTTATAATAATGTTTTCTCTATAGAATTTTAATCCCCAAAATGTCGCACATGTACACGATATAGTCCAAACTGAACACTGCATGGCCCCTATGATGATCTTCGATAAACAATTGTCCAAGTCTTGATCA
This sequence comes from Dreissena rostriformis, assembly GCA_007657795.1. Taxonomy (NCBI): domain Eukaryota; kingdom Metazoa; phylum Mollusca; class Bivalvia; order Myida; family Dreissenidae; genus Dreissena; species Dreissena rostriformis. Next base: position 87,825 of record VMBQ01002232.1, read on the forward strand.
ACATGCAAAATTCCTTATTGTCTGAAGCAATTAAACATTTTGAATATGTGTTTTATTTAATCGAGTGAACATTTCCTAATTTACATTCTCATCAATATCAATAATTTTATTGAACACGCATTAACATATGCGAAATAAAGTGCTGTCACTTCGAATTCTCTTGATAAATTCCAAGTCCGAGATAAATTCAGTGAGATGTATAATTATGACTAATTGATCAGCCAGGGTTGCCTTCAGTCATGGTAATTCAACGTAAGGTTTCCGACTTGTTTTATAAATGCAATTAATGGATTCGTCTTCATGTGAAGTATATGACTATAAACAATGCTTTATTATTTTCCCAATGGCATCATACTTTGGACAATTTATTGACGTCATGAGCTAAGTGTTTTTATCTGTACGTATATCACGTTTAAGGATTAAGTAATTCGATTGTTCCTCGTTATATTACCATGTTAACTTTGAGATATTGAATTCACTATAACGTCAATGGTACCATAACTATCATATAACCGTGAACATTTGTCTACATAAAAAAAAAATGGACCATATTAAAAAAATAAAAACCTGGGAAATATAAATCAAAAGTATTGCATTCCGTTAACTGTTCTGTACTTGAGTCGTTTATTTTACATGTATTTCCTATATTTTGGATAATTTAGTTGTAAGATCTCAAAACTTCATCTTTAACAATATGCAATTTGTCATATGTCTTAATCCAAGTTATTAATTAATCAATGAGAAGTCTTATTACCATATATAGCATATTGGTTGACCACTCGTATATAGAACATTTACCAAAATATATATTAATTTCCCTAAGGTATACGGTAATACAGTCTAACGAAATGACCAGCATAATAGGTCGTACTGAGGATTCGGAAATATAATTGTAAGAAACGTCGAAAGCTTCGCTGAAAGACAGTTCTATTACTGAAAACCACTTTGTTGTGATGCTATGAATTGAAGTACATTGGATGGTGATTTCAGATAGAATAGCGTGCAGATAGAGATAACGTATGTGTTGCTTGTTTCCTTAAGCGAACTCCGCAAAATACTTGTAACCAAGGACTAAATTGTTTGTGAATGTCACTGTTAACCTACGGTTATCGATGCTCACTTTAACATAAGATAGTCCATATTATAAAACATCTCAGACAATTCCAAAACTATATGTCCAATTATTTGATTTCGATTCATTTTCATCGCAGTATCGTAATTGTTGTTCACACAACCAATACAAATCAAATAAAGCCATTCCCATAACTGAATTAAGCTTATCACAATGTCAAGCGTACATCTAATCAATTGACTTTCTGATTTTCGAACGGTTCACACACAGCAAAGTCTTCTTTTGTATACGGTTTGTTTATCTATTGATCCACAGTCTACTTTAGGCGAGTTCGTCGGCAACTTCGTTAAGCACAAAACCTCTAGTCGGTTATAGGAATTTCAATACAGCGATACATATCTGCGCTCGCTTGTTGATACAACTTAATATCTGCATGCACCTTTAACAGGTAATTTGTAAATACATGGTAGTTTAAGATCTTTTTCGGCAGGTGTAAATACGAGTGTGTATTTAAAGCCGAAGCGGTTTAAAGATTTAAAGTGCACAAGTAGTTTGTTTATCACAAAGTGAAATCTTTAGTGGTGATAATTTTAATGAAGGAACTATCATACACAATATGCAGAAGTGCGGTATAGATTCAGAGAATTAATGTTTGATATATAACTATGAATTATTAATAAAGAATGACGGAATTCAAATTATTATTACTAAGTTGAAATACTAAAGAAGGGTATATGATGTCAAAGAGTCACAGATACATGTTAAACGAAGTTATAACTGTCAGTAGTATACGATTCGTTGATACCGCCACACCAGAACGTTTGTTAATCTATTTGAATTTATATAAAAGCGTGTCCTTTATTCATCAAACATACAGTGGATATTATATTCCGTATGAGTAAATTGCAAACCTTTTAGTGAACTGACACCTTGGAGCTATGGTGGTAAGAAAATAAAACAAAAATCGGTATAATATAAGGTAAGTGTCAACATTTTGCTGGTTCATTTTTTTTCTTCTTTTTGGTTTCGTTTTTAAGATCAAGCGATTCGTATATATTTAGTAAACGGATCCATTACTTTGGCGTTCAAGTTCCTTATTAAGACATCAAATCAAATTGCAAACGTTTAATTTGCATAATAGTTCATTATCGTATAAAACCTTATGAAAAATACGATACATCGATTTGCAAACTTAAAACTTACCAAAGCATATAATTAAAACAATCTCCGATGTCATTTACAGTTTATTTAATATAACCGAACATTCAAATGTTGGTATATTCATTTATAAAACAGTTTTCCATTTGTCCAGCAGTTCTGTTCTTGATATCATGTTCCGGCTATATCAATAAACAAATACCACTACAGCCTATTATCATATCATTACAATTCTTATTCAAGATGACATTATACGAAGATTATTTCGGAATCATTCGTACCGCAATTCACAATTGATTGACTTCCATTTAAATGCCCCAATATTGTTGAAGAGACAACGCGTAGAAAGACAAACACACTACCTGCTGATAACAGTCGCATTTCGCCCTCCGCGACATTAGCGTTATAGAAATGGTATAGGTGGGATGTATTACTAATAATTTTAAATAAAGGAATGCAGATCAGCAGCCATGTAAATAAAGTGCAATCGTTTTGGCAAATGATAAAAAAAGAATTTCCACAGCTCGAATATTTACTTTTGTAAATGTGAATTAGGTATAGATATATACAAAACATTGCAGTAAACTGTAGAAGTAGTAGTAGTAGTAGAAGTAGTAGTAGTAGTAGTAGTAGTAGTAGTAGTAGTAGTAATAGTAGTGGTAGTAGAAGTAGTAGTTGTAGTAGTAATCCTTTTCAGTTGGATAACTGTGCGATACTTTCAATATGCAATTTGTGCAATTTTGGCATAAGTTCATCTGGTAATTTATATAATGCTTCAATGTTAATCTGTTTTTATGCCATTGATTATTCAGTTGACTTATCATTTGTAACAGACACGTTCAACACATATCAATTCCCCAGAAGTCTTAAGAATAATGCCATATACAAATGCCATTTATTTAACTGAGACAAAAGTTCAAATTAATAAACCGTAAGGAAACAACACTTTTTAGTTAGAGACAAACCATCATCATCCTGAGCATTCGGAAGTATGATTGTCCGACGTTGAATGCTTTCTTAGAAATCATTTTATACTGGAAGACATTTCCATTACTGAAAACTACCTTCGCGGAGTTGATATAATTAAAGAAAATTGGATGGTTATTTCTGACGGAATAGCGTGCGGATGGAAATTAAGAGGGTGTCGTTTGTTTCCTTACGGGATCTCTGCGAACGTATTAGGTTGTAACTGAATCTGTTTTTTATCAAAGATTCGCGTAATTCTAATGCACGTTTAGTAATATTTAACCATCGTGTTTATAAACCTTTTCGATGTAGGGTTTGTAGATTAAGCGGTATGTACAATGTATGTTACTGGCGATCTTTCTTTTATTATAAACATCACTTTTTTCGTTATAAAAGTATTTTTAATTCAAGTTCCCTGCTAACTAAAGTCTTATTTATTACAAGCATTACGTGTCTTAAAGTTTTAAATGAAAACATGCATAAACAATTTTTATGCTGTGTTTTTCAACGTTCACAGCTACACGAAAGGTTGGCTTAAAAATGCCGTGATATGTAAAACTACCTAAATACCATGCTAATTCCCATTCAAATGCTTTATATATACGATGGACATATAAATAGTCAATATGGTAAGAAATTTAATAACTGTTCTTTCGTTTTAGTTGTGAAGGAGTGACGTCTAATTTTGTTTTATGTCCGTCAAATTCCACCAACATCAGTCTTTCTAATCTTATTGGCATTCTGACAGATCCTAATTATGTTGTAAAATGATGAGCTATAAATGGTTATTTATCCGGCTTGTGTTGTGAATTATTGAATAATTTTCAATCCATGTTCACACTAGTTTAGACCAAGGCTATTTATCGTTTAAGGCAAGTGAACCGGCAAAGAATAGAGAAGCTCTATCTAAAGAAATATTTTGTAAATTGGAATAGTAAAATACTTGTTTCTCATTTGTCAGTTCATTCCTTCTCTTAATCGCTGTTGTAGCAGTTATATGTGTACACGCAAGAAACAAATTGAATGTTACACCGCTTTTCCGTTCATATTATAATTTAATTGATGACCATTTATGTCGGACATTTATGACATAATTGAATTATCAGCAAATTAGCCTATGTTTCATAGTCCATATTTGCATATCAAATTTGTTTGGTCAACACGTGTTTCATTCTCTACGGGGAATTACTTATTTAATATGTAGCAAAGGAAAATGTAATACGGCATCATATGTATATATTAGTACAAGGGCGTCTTGAATTATTGAAATCTTGACATAGCAGAATAAATACTGTGTGACAAATAATTTAGCAATTAGGTTATTTTTCCAGTTAACTACTTCGTTGCGTTGTTTATACAATTGAGAATCTCTTATGCATCGGAAGTTCAACATAGTGTTGTACACTTATTATATTAAATATGCATATGTTGAAATATAAATTATATTAATATTTATATATAACAATCACACATTAAGCAGAAACTAGTTGCACCATGGATACACATGTGGTATTGTAGCTTAATCATATTAATATACATATATAATATGTTAAACAAAGATTTAGAAAAGTACACCTACACGCACACATGAATTGTATACATAGATATTTTGTCACAAAAATGGATACTAATTATTCAGAAAAACCTTGGGCAATCAAAATCGCAATTTAAAGAAATGATGATAGAATAATATTGAAAAAAAATACCATGAAAAAAAACACACTAATTTGTCTATGCGTCTCAGTTGAAAACAGGATCACTAAACTTGTTTTTGAACCATGGCACATATACTTATTGTTAATTGTCTATATTATAACTGTGTGATGTGTTCTGATATCAACAATGTGTGCGTATCTTTCTTCTTTTGTTTTAATATGGTTAGGTAATCGGAAGGTTGTATTGACACTTCGACTTTTATTTATGAATTATAATATGAAAAGTACACATTATTTGTTAGAAAATCTCATTTAAAGCATTAAATTATGTTCAATGCATATGTTTTAAATGTCCAGACAAAACATTACATGCTTTTTTCCAAGTGTTTGCTGTGCGATTGGTTTTCAGTAAAATGTGTAGATTGTTGTGAGTTCACAATCAATATGATGTCAATATACATGTACCGAAGCGTGTGTCCAAATTGCTGTACAATTATGGCAATTGGCTTTAGGAAACTTTCTTTAAGATTCAATGGTCAGCAATTTCTTCCATTGGCATTCTTCTTGATTATCACTGGTCTAAAAACGTTTTCTAAAATATGCATTTATTCCCCATACTATTCTGCAATAAAGTCCACGCAATTGACCAGCAGAGTGGGCGTACAGGGAAATACTATTCAATTAACCGAGTTGAAACGGTCAACATAATAAGGCGTAAGGAGACAATACGGTTCAACTGCAACCGACAATACGGTCATCATCTGGAGCATTTGTGAAGTCTAATAGCTTTGTATGAAATCATTGGAGACTAATGAAATCAACTCACGCGGAATTATTTCTGACAGAAGACCGTGCGGATTATTAATTTTATTCCCATTTACTGACCAAATGTGTCCTTTATTACTATGAATAGGCGATGCAAAGATGACAACAATAGTTTGCCGTTGAATGTAAAACATTATTGTCATGCCTTCTGAAATGTCAGTTATTCCAATTAATGGTGGACAAAGAATTCAATGAGGCTCTATATAAAACTACGACTTGCTTATTCAATAATAGTTCTTTCTTAAAGGGCACTGCTTCCAAATACACGTGATTTCAATTTATTGATGTGTCAGGGTAATAAAATGGCGAATGTCCTGTATTCATTGCATTTGATAGCGTCATTAACGTTTTATATGCGAATGCGTGCCGTCTCTGTTTTATATTTCTTCAATTCTACTGACATCAGCCTGATCAATATATTTTAGCAGCAGATACAACTCTTTAGAATGTTGTAAAAGTATGAGATATAACTACATTGTAGTTAAGTATCCTACTATAGCTACGAATTCGGAGTTGCGTTAATTGCAGAAATGTATGATAATAAGCAGCCACCGACAAGGAAACGAGGAACTGTTTAAGTAAATATAAAAAATTTGGAAAAACAAAAAGAAAATAACAACGTCGGGAGTTCGACTAAGAATAAATGAAGAACATTAAGCATCTTAAAAATGCAAATAGAATCACTGACAAGAAAACAATATAAGAATACTATCGAACGATTATATTATAATGTATACGAACTATTGTTTTTCTGTATTGAAACCTTTTCATTTACAATTATCTTTATTTTGCTGGCAGAAAACGGAGAGGTAAATCGCAAACCACGTGAGTTCCAGAAGTAGACTTCAATAAGCACGGTTACTCGTGTATGTTCGTTTTAATGTGAAACAATCCATGAAACCCATACCTTGTGTTTTGTAGAATGAAATCAAGTTCTGTTTATATTTTCCTCTGGCTTAATTATAGCACCATAACACTACTTTTAGTGTTTTAACACAGTTAGTTGCATGTGCTATATGCATTCTATGTGTCCATGATCTAAGGATAACCTTTGTTAAAAATATTAATACGTTTTACAATCTCCCTACACAAAATCATACCTCGTCAGAACATATGGATATCGTTAACGATTGCTTGCGAGTCAGACGCTTTTCAATCAATATATGATTATTTATAGCTGGTCATATTATTCTTAGACCAGTCAATAATATTCGCGAGTAATTGAAGCCATCTGACACGCTGTTAATGTTTTCCCCGTGAACAGAACAACGTAAGGCGATCAATAATATTGTACAAACAGCAGATTGCCTTGTCAAAATAACGCGTGATCAATGACTCCAAATGTCGATCATTGTTGCTATTGAATATGCTTTATGGTAATCATTTTATGAGAGTCGTCGCAGAAGTTTGAAAGGGAATACACGTACCTGGATGATATATGGGGTGGTGATTTTTATCGTGTTGGATATTAAGAAGTCTAAAGATGGCTTTGCGTTTGATTTATCAGATAAAGAGGTAGGTGCATTTTATGTCCGGTGTTGAGAGAACGCGTTTTTGTGTACGTTGTGAAGGCATAAATGCATACACTCTACACCCCATAACCTCTATCATTCTGTTATATGAATGTTTTCAGTTTATTAATAGTCATTAATCGTATGAGATATGTTATAATGTTGCTCGTATATTTGCACATGTTGGGTTATTGATGTTAACTTGACTGTGTTCAGCATGAGATGAGTCAGCTTGTGTATTGTGTAAATATAATAGTCATACGCTAGCTGATAAATTGCGTACGGAAAGGTATATTGACTGTAAACATATGTTGGTTGATACAAATCGCGATGAAAGTAATGTTGGTTTTATACTCGATATTGCCTGATTTAATCATTCTTTGAGTTATATTTATTGTATACGTATGTGGACGGATTCATATCACCCTAAACGTTATAATGGATGTGTTGCTTTTTTCATATCACACTGAAAGTAATGTTGACTTGATACGTATGTTCGCACATTCAAATCATACTGTTAATTGCTTTATTATGGTAAATGATTCATATCATACTGAAATTAATAATAATTGAACATTAACGTTACCGAGTTATATCACATAAAGGTTATTTAAATTGTTCGGTTAACTCGATTACTTCACATATTTGTTTAAGCATTACCGTGTATGCATGCGTATTATATCTTTTCTTTGCTCAAACGTGCGGAACGAGTGAAACGGGTGACTCGTGCAACTGCGCGTCCCTTTAAATAATGTGCTTTATTTTTTACAAATCATGTGTATTAGCCGATAAAAGACAGATGTTTATCCATAAAAGACAAATGTTTATCCATAAATGACAAATGTTTATCCATAAAATACAAATGTTTATCCGAACAATTAAATATCAGTTGCATTGCTGTTATATGCCATTGAAGCGTGATTGTGATTAATGTTTATGCTGAATTATTAACGTATTATTCATAATTGACTGTTTAATAATTATGTTAAATAATTGTCTGATTACCCGTAAACGATGCGTTTGAATTAATAATAACGATCCATCTCTAATAACGTTTATATTAATGCACCCCGGTGGATTCATTCTAGATTTCAACAATGGCGAGTAAATTGTGAGTTGACAGTTACTCGTCGTTGTTGATTGTCGTTCACTTCCCAATAGCTCGAACCGTTCATGGTTAGTACATCTCGTGTACGTAATGATAAGAGATGAAATGTTGAACATAATTTGGGAATACTTTCTAATACCATTTCTCACTAGACTAAGTATGGCCTGCTCTTTGAAAATTTTAATTTAATTGAAATGCCTTGTCACGTTTATCGGAGTTCATCGTTTGGACAAATAGAAATGAAAAGAGAACTCCAGAAATATGTTTAGCTATTTCTGCTTAATTTCATCATTCAAACGGAAATCGTAAAATAACATGCCTCACATGTTTCCCCTATAATGCGGACTTGTTGTTTGTGTCCCGAGCTTAAGGTAAATGTCACACTGTCATGTTTAAATAATTACAATATGAAATGTGTTGTTGATAACGGGCTCGACATGTTACCGACAGGTATCTAGCGTTTGTTCAGTGTACTTTGTTTTGTGTTTGACCCGTCTTTTGAACTTCTTTGTGTTTGTCAATTAATAACTGTATCGTTTAATATAGGACCCTCGTTGTTTATAAATGTTTTCTATAGATGATTAAGCTAGGAGATAATTCTGTTTATATTTTGTAATTTATCAATTGAATATATCAAATAAAATGATACATATTAATGTTACACAACTATCGCATCGAACATAAATAGTCATATCCTTTCAAAATATCTCAAATATTTTGTTTAACCTGCACAAAAGTATGCATACCAGGTATGCGAATGTTGAACTACATTGAACACTCAATCGCAGCATTATATTTCGCGCATGAAGCTGCTCATAAGGAAAAGTTTTGTGTGTTCCTATAAAAGCAATTGAGCATTTAATCATATTTGGTTATGCACAGCGAAGAGCCATATGTGATATTGTTTTGAACCCATCGTGTTCCATTTAAAACATAAACGTCCAGTTGGTATGATGAATGTGTTGGCATGTCATTTAATTGAGAACGGATCATCGTCTACTATTCCCTGTGTTTTTACAATGCTATATTATGTTTGTGAATATACACGTAAATAGCACAATGTGCACAACACAGTTATTTCTTGGGGAAAGCATCCATGGCGCGTAAATTGGTAATCAATAACGGTAATAGCGATAACACACGATCTATTTATCGGTGGCTCCCTAATAAAACCACTCAGTAACGAGTCATTAGTTACTGACTAAACCAATGACTTAATGAATCTAATTTGCGCTAGAAATCGATTTTCCCATCGGGATATATTGTTTATACTGAGGAAGGCGGGTGGGATTAATTTGTGCACTCCTGTTTCATTGTTTGTCCAGGTTTGTAGTGAGCGATATACAAAGTGTATTGCTCCACGGCTCTGTTTCTAAGGATGATGCGCTAAATGTACGTTTTGAGCATGCGATATCAACAAAACGTATATTGATGATATATATGATGTATGACAATTGTATCTCAGAGATTCGTTTAAATGAATGATATTTGAGAGATATAAGTAACGTGTATGTGCGATGAATAAATTGTACATATAAGATTAAAGTAATGTGTTTTTAAGACATTCAAAGTGTACATAGAAAGTGTATCTGTGGAATATAAGTAACGTGTATAAGGGACATGCAACATATACATGTGAAATATAAGTTATGTATTTGTGAGGCATAGAAAGTGTACATATGAAGTGTAAAAAAAGTACTTTTGATAAATTAAAAGTGAATATGCGAGATTAAAAGTAACATATATAAGATAAACATGGATTCAATTTGACCCATATGTATCGCATATGTCAGACATACACATTATACAGTGGAGATAAAAAGTATCGTATATGTAAGACATACACATTGTATTGTGAGGTATAAATAGCGTGTTATTGAGACATGCACAAAATCCATGTTAGATATTAGAATGTACATGTGAGTATTTCACAATGTACATATAATATATTATAAGAAGCGTATATGTGAAAACTACAAAGTGTGCATGTGAACGTGTATGTACTTAATGGTAATTGTAATATTTGTTGATGTATGTTAACTATTCTAGACAAAAATGATACAAAGGCCTCATACAAACACAGTCTTAGACTAAGGTTCGTCAAGTGAGCCGCATTCTGGGAAAACCGGGCTTAATGCATGTGTTTAAAGTGTCGTTCCAAATTAGTCCGTGCAGCCCGCACAGGTTTATCAGGGACAACACTTCCGCTGTTATGGTTCTTTCCGTTTAAAGGAGGTCTTTTCTTAGAGAAAATCCAGTTAGGGCGGAAAGCGTCGTCTCTTAATAAACTGTGCGGACTGCACAGACTAATCTGGGGCGACACTTAACGCACATGAATAATGTCCAGTTGATCAAGCACGCGTCTCCAATTTGCGTGCGTAGAAAGCAGCCTGTGTCCTCAAAAAAGGTTCTAAACGACTCGGTCAGCAGTTATGTTGTTTGTTTAGAAAGAAAATCACTGCATTGTGGCAACCGAAGTAGAAATCTTGCAAACTTATTTTTGAGCATCTGTGCATTTAATCTTATTTGCGAATATGCATTCATTGCCAGGGTAAAACATGATTAAACATTTATTGTCGCATTAGTGTGAGCAATTCAAAACGATAGCCTTCGTATTTTTGGTTTGAGTTTGGACATTATTATATGAGCCGCGTCAGGCGAAAATTGATCTTAGTCCTTAGGTGGTCAGATTAGCTCTAAACCAGCTTGCACATTAACGCAGTCTGGTCAGGAGTTACCCTGTCTGCAAAGGAGACGACAAAACTTTGCGTGATTTTATAGCGCAAATGGAAGCTCCTTACGAGACTGCGCTATTTTGTACGCTGATCTTAAGCTACGATGGTCACACATGTAAGTTTGCGTCTTTATGTTTTGAATACTGGTTTACTGTACACATACTTGTTCCCCTAATCATCATTCAAACTGTGCCTAAATAGTATATACTGTTCGCCATCTCTTGTATGCGTTGAACAAATTAGAAATATACTTAAGATTTGTCTAACATATTGACTTATAGCAGAAACATTAGTATGACTCTAGACACAATCGCATCTTCCGTCTCGATCGACAGACGCTTCTATGATTCTTGACATCGCAGTAGCCAATTTTCCTCCATTAATTCCAACTGATGATTAATCAATCTTATTTCCGAATACAAATAGGTTCTGGCTGAATGACATTATCTCCCATTTATTGTCGCATTTGTCTGAGCTCTGCACGACAACGAGCTTGTGTTACATTCTTGAGGCCTATTTAGTCGGGAAAAGATGAAACATAAAACTTAGCCCACGAACATAACCGTTTGAATGTGTTTTGTTAGCTAAGAGAAAAACAGAAAAGGCATGTACAGGTAAATAACACATATAGTTTGCATCTTTATGGATGTATAGTTTTTTATGGTTCGACAGTGCTTTTAAAGCAATGGACGTTTTTTTTTTGTTTAAGTCTGTATAAAAGGAAAACATTATAATTATTGTGAAACAATAATGAAATGCCCGTTATTAAAATATGACAATGAAAATTGGACGTTTACATACCCTATAATTATGAACTAAAATATAGTGCAATTAATCAAAAGATCATACTCTGACTAATAGTTTATAGTTTGTAACTAAATTGTGCCATTTCGTTAAACCGAATAACGAGATAATCGGAAATTTAAAAAAACCTGGGCTTATGTCATGTAATTTTTTGAAACTGAAATAAAATAGCTTCACGAATTTAATGTATCTGATATGTTCTCAATTATATTTGTGCCGATTTTTTTCTTTTTACTTATTTGAAGGTTGTAATTAGAAAATAAGAGGTATAATTGTGTTGTACTGAAATTAGTGTTAACAACACAATCTAAATAGCTGAAGTGTATGCATTGTGTTACTTACTGAAAATTCAATAACTAGACCATTGCATATAAAGTTAACCATTGAACGCAATATAAACAAAATATAAT
>VMBQ01002232.1:100689-141941 GCA_007657795.1 Dreissena rostriformis
ATGCTAGACAACCAACACAATAGCGGTCCATGTGCATAAAATATATGCATGATAGAAAATTATGAAATGTTATAATATGCTTTTCACACGAAGTAATTACATAGTCTGATACCCCTTATATGTATCAATGTCTTAAATGATGCCTACAGGCCTACAGATATGATGTTTTTGTCCTAGGTTGTGATATACAAAGTGCATAGTACACTCAACCTGTGCAATGTTTGATGTTTTCGATAACATTGTCGAGACAGCAATAGAAATAAGTACCAATAGGTCGCATATTATTAGCTTCTTTGCTCTTTCTGTCGTAAAATATTCTAGCAAAAGCACTTTTTTGTGCTGTTTTTAGATTTATATGAACGATACGTGCCATGCACAGGTTGTGTTATAGATATGACATGTTAGGAGCATGGACAGGAGGTGTATATGACGTAGTGAGTGCGTAAATCTGGCTGAGAAAAGAGAAAAACATTGAAGTGGCTTCATTCGAAGCATCCATAGCGAACATACTTGTTTGTTATGTTTTGTATAACGGAAAGAATATATGTACATGTACACTATGAAAACGTTAAAAGTAACATATGCATATGCGAGTATATAACATTATATGTTTAACTCCTGATTATCCAGCTCGAGACAAACCCGTTCAAACAAGCAATGGTGCTTCACACAAGAAAAGTCACGAATTGATTCAACATAACGAATTGCAAACAACATACGTGAACGTTATATCAGAGGTCACTGAGGTGTACTGGGTATGATATCTACCTTTCTACCGGTACTGCTTTCTTAATAATTTCAAAACCAGGAAATGCGTATCCGCATCTCCGTAAGGTACTGACTCGAAAGTGACGGTTGCATATAAATGATAATAAAGGAACAATCACACGGATTCATACATTATATTGAAAACGTTTTACTCTTACATTCAGAATGCCGTCCAAAGGTCGCTACACGGCAGGCAAGCAGGTATCGCGATGGGAAGCCTCGGACTCCGACAACATCGATATAGAATACAAGAATCTCGAGGGTCAGGCAGCGGACACACCCTTCCCCTCTTGCACGTGCCCGCTCGGTGACAAGAAGGGCGCGGTGATCAAGGCCTTGGTAGTGACTGTGATGTTTGGCATTGGACTGGTGTTGGGTTTTCTTTTGCGCAAAAGTGTGGAGAAAACTAGTGTCAGCCCTGCGGTACCCACTGTCCCAGCGTACGGAATTAAGCAGGTATGTTATGTGTCGGTCGTAATTGTATGCCATGTGCATGATAATGTTATAAACACAGTTGTTTTTGAAGGTATACGAAATGAATGCAAAGTGAATACACTATACAATATAAGATGTTAACACCAATTATTAAATTACAAACTAAATTACTATACGGTTATAACAATACCATCAAACTGCAAACTACATGTTTATACCGATACGTCAAAACCATTAATGTGTAAAATATATTTATATACTATTACTCGAATAACTATCAAAGTACAAACTAAATAAATTTCAATTGGATATTACATTTGTAAACTCTAGCATAGTTGACGCGTGTAACTGTCTAATATAACAAGAACTGGAGTAGATTTTTAAATGGAAATATCCATCACTATTACCTCAAACATGCATAAATAACCAGTATCAGTGCCAGTTTCTATAAACTCCCCCGGAGTAATTATTTCCTCGGTAAGAGACAATATGCCTCCAAAGAGTGCTATCAAAATGTCAAATCATGGGTCTCGCCCGATACTCTTATAAAATATTTACAACAACACCTGACGCACACTTTTCCCAGATATGGAGAAATTACAACACCAATAATTGGATAAGTCTAAGTTGATTGAGACTGGTGGGCACTTTGGATAGGTTACAAATGGGCCTTTTGCCTTATATACATCGTTCCTTAAATAAATGCCAGTGGCTTATTCAAAGTTTCTGGATGTTTCTTAAAACATGTTGTGATCTTACGCGATAAATCCCCCTAAATCTTACATACAATCCTTTCTGGTGACACCGAGGCCTTGTTTTGGCTATTTATTCATCCATTTATCACAAACCCTGAAGCCCTATAGACTTCTCTCGTATCTATTGTCTCTCTTTGTCCCTGTCAGTGCTTCAAGATCAATAGTCGTTCTCTTGGGCAAAAATCTTAACGCCACCTACATATTTCGGAGACGTTGCGGGGATCTTATACAGACAAGCCTATGCTGAAGATTTTTTTTTAACGAATACCCTAGAGAATATGTGTCTGTGTCTTCGAAGGCAGACAAAGCTGGTTCAGACAAATAATTTATTTTAAGTTCAGTGTCAAGAATGAGTTATGAACGTATTTCCAACTGATTAATTTTTTTTTTATATATCGTATTTTATTTTTATTTAAATTATGTCAGTTTATAATCATAGTTGTAAGGGGACCTCTATCGTAACAGTCGCGACTATAGAAAATGGAGTTTAATTTGGGACTGTAATTAACTAGATCTATTATATACCGGTTTAGTTTTTAACCAACAAACTTCTTTGTAAAGAGCGAAATATCCTAAAACATTTAGCCACACGTGTTTAATTACCGATTCGTCTACTTTGAATTCAACTCCATTCTAAGCAATTAAGGTGAAAACAAGGCTTTTTGAATGAAGATTATTCCCTAGTGTCTTCAAAAACGTTTAAAGTGATGAATATTATCTTGAAGCCAAGCACAAATGACACTACAGAGACGTTTATAATACTGCCTAATGGATCAGATCCAGCCTCAACAAAACTCTCGAGTATTGCTCCTTATGCGCTTAAGTGAGATGTCATATTTTATTTGCATTTTAATGCAGTGAATTAGCAAGAACTACTTTTGGGCAATAGTCGGGCAGCAAAGCGCAAACATGCAAATCGAACGAACACAACTATGTTGTGATTTTAAAACTGATATTTAGTTTTAATAATAATAAATTCAGTTTAGAAACACAACTGAATATATTCTAAATGCGCGTTTGCCTGTTGTTTTTGACGCCTTCTATATCGGATATTCCCCTGCGAAATGTTTAAGAATGCTTCATGAACTATTCGCATTGTCGTCATGAACTATTCATGATGGTACTTCATGAAGACTTCATTAGAAACATGTGAAGACAAATTGAGACTTATTCCTGAAAAGTTCATAAAACAGAGTTCATGAACTATTCATGAAGTGGAAAATGCATCAAATCTTCATCATATCATGCATCCTTAATGCACATGAAGAGTTCAAGAACTGCATTCATGAAGTATAAACATTTACTTATCTAGATCTAGTATATACCGGTTTAGCTTTTAACCAACAAACGTCTTTGCAACGTCTTTGCAATGAACGACTTATCCTCAAAATTTTAGCCCCTTCGTATGTAATCATCAGTTCGCCTACTTTGAAGTCAACTCCATTTTAAGCAATTAAGCGGGGAAAAACGGCTTTTCTAATGACGATTGTTCCCTAGTGTCGTCGAAAACGTTTAACGTGATGAATATAATGAATGTTCAAGTCATGCAAAAATGAGACTACATAAACACTGCATAATGGATCATGTTCCAGCCTTAACCAATTTTCGTTTATTGCTTTTCATGCGCTTTAGTGAGGTGTCATATTTTATTTGCATTTTAATGCAGTCAATTATCGAGAACTACTTTTGGGCAATATTCTGGTAGCCTCTTTGAAGTCAACTCCATTTTAAGCAATTAATCGGGAAACAAGGCTTTTTCGAATGAAGATAGTTCCCTAGCGTCTTCGAAAACATTTAAAGCGATGAATATAATGTTCGAGCCATGTACACATCAAACTACAGAGACGTTTAAGCAATACTGCATAATGGATCAGATTTCAGAATTTAACAAAACTCTCGTGTATTGCTACTGATGCGCTTAAGTGAGTTGTTATATTTTATTTGTATTTTAATGCAGTCAATTAGCAAGTTCTACTTTTACGTAATATTCTGTCAGCCTAGCGCAAAAATGCAAATGGAACAAACACACCAATAGTGTCATTTTAAAACTGATATTAACTTTTAATAATATTACCTGTTTAAGTAATAAAAAAGTACAGATATAATATAAAACATTATTTTTCATAATAAGCCCAGACTCAACATCTTCACAGTGACTTTAATACAACGTTTACAAACATTTTCTATTAATATGTATTATGTGTTTGTTATTGATTTATGTGACATTGTATTGACCGTTCCATCACATCTTGAATAGTTATGCTTAATGTTGCGTTTTATGTATTGTCCTGTGTCGTGTAATATTAGCTGCCATTAACTAGTTTTGAGTTCTTATAATGTTTCTGGGGTTTTGTTTTACCTTCAATGTAAACATATTACAGGACTACGACCGTTCGTTCAGTCGGATGATGCAGGATGATCTCAACGAAGTCATCAACTATGAGGACCACATGAAGTAGGTTTGCAATGTACAGAGGCAAGGCAAAATCTTATATTCTGGAACATAGATAGAAAAACTCTTATATAATCCTGTGTTTGTTTTATATGTAATAAGCCAGGATAGGCAAGAATGCTCTGGATGCAAAATAAAAGTGAATAAAATGCCATTTGTTTTTTGTTAAACAAATTATTGTGAAACTGTTATACAATTAGATAATTTTGACTTATACATTTTACTTTTAGAATAATCACGGAATTCGTCCACATGTCCGGTCTTGGGTCCGCCAACAAACTAATCGACTACGTTGAAGCGAAATGGCGGACGTTTCCGTTTGATTCCATCAAAGTAAAGCGTTACAACGTCACGTTGTCATATCCCAATTAGTAAGTGTAGTTAAAATATATCCAGTTACATTCTTTATATCAATGTTAACGTGTGCGTTATGCATACCGTCAAAATAGTGTCCCAACGTATCCACCCGTTTCACAGAAACGTTTTTGTTAACCATATTACATAATATTTAAAACTATCATAAGTTTTGTGTTATTATAACCGAATCTACCAATGATAATACTTATCGTTTGAGAAGAAAATATCCAGTCGTGTAATTTGTTATTTAAGTGCAACACATGGTTCCAACATGTTTTACAGATAAGAAAACGTGCATGCTGTCGCTTTCGTTATACTATTTGAAGTACTTGAAACATTTCCTTCGCGTTGTTTATGCCCTTTGATAAAAAAATGCTCAAATAAAAACACGCATATTGCTTATGGTCAATGTTTTATCCAAATGTCCCGTTCAATATTTGCTCTAACTTGCAGTACCAATATCGATGCCAACATGGTCACCATCCAGGCTTCTAACGGCTCCCTCATCTTTCAAAGTCAGTTTAACCGATCAAGTGAACATCCAGAATACCTCCCTTTCAGTGCCTATTCGCCTACAAAGAACGTTACAACGGTGAGTACCTCCCTTTCAGTGCCTATTCGCCAATAAAGAACGTTACAACAGTGAGGTTGCTTTATTCGTTCATGTAATAACTTGAAATTTGAAATGTGTTTATTTGTTTTAATCGTTTTGAAATAATAAATAAATTGAGTGACACTAAAACAACAATTAAATGTAATAGCATGATTACGGATGTATGCTACCGTTGTGTACATCATACCCAAATATTAAAAAAACAAACTGCAATGTAATTTTAATAGTATACCTCTCTAAGCGGCTAGACAATAATTAAACATAAATATCGTCCATGCACAACATTGTATGCCATAACAAGAACACATTCGTCTTCTCCGATAGCCCACTTGTCTACGATTCCCCAGAGTATCAAGTTATTTTCTCAATTCCTTCAGTTTAATGTACAAGTGTTAACTTTATCAATAGTGTTGATTGGTACATTTTACTTAAATGAAAACTCAAGTTTTGCATACTTTTACACTTGAATTAATGTCCCTATACTTAGCTGACATATGTTTGTTCGTAGTTCAGATTCGTGTAGACTCATCTGTCAAATAAACTGGAAACTACATTTTCTTCAAAACGTATTTATAATAATTCTTTTGGAGCCTGTAATGTTGTTCCGCTATGTAAATCGTTACTTCAAATCTAACGTAAACTGTTTAAGCTGAATGTTTGCTTTTTTCCAAATCATTATGAAAGCTTTGTGTACATAAACAATCAATCGCACAGCCATTATATTTCAGAAAAACATCGTATACGGGCATTATGCCAGAGTGCAAGATTTGAAGAGGCTCAGAGAACAGAACGTTGCCATTAAAGACGCAATTCTTGTTGTTCGCTATGGCAAAATTACGCCAGCTAAAAAGGTTTGTTATTTATAGCTTCCCTTATTAATAAATAAACTAGGTTCCTCAAATATGTATATATGATAGTAATCCATTCTTTAGCAACGGTTGGCAAGCTAGTACATGTATAAGTATTCCCAATTTAAAGCAATCCATGCACCGAATCTATATTTTCTACAACAATGCATTTAAACCGTACAATAGACTTACGCGAACTATATAATGAAGGACTGTACCTTCTAATACATTTACAGCAAAATGGATAGATACAAAAACGTTTATATCAGATCAGAAAATTGATATATGTCTTTAACACTTACTGCCAATGGAAAGGTATCAGATGGCAACAACAAAGGAGTTTGAAAGTCACATAATGCTTTACATCAGGAATTGGTTCCATTTATAGATCAATACATTTGAACTGGAACAATAAAAGTATAAATGGTATCCACAATGTCTATCAAATATAGTGTCCATTTGCAAGCTAGAACATGTCATAAGCATACTTGCAAAGACATGTAAATGTCCCATCTGGATTCACTTGGACGATATTGGCACAGGTCCAGAATGCGGAGGCGGAGGGAGCCGCTGGGGTTATCCTGTACTCGGACCCCGCAGACTACGCAAACAATCAGTCCGTCGTGTTTCCGGCCAGCTGGTGGCTTCCGGGTTGGGCGGTTCAGTTGTCGCATGTCCGGTACCAGCTTTTGGGTGACCCATCCACTCCGGATTACTCTTCTATCAGTAAGAAAAATACTACACTTACCCACGGTCATGTATTCACAAAACGTAAGTTTAGTTTCTAAGTACAAGCCCACTCTTTGGCAGGTGTATTAATGTCTTTACGTTGAGTTTTGCGATCGATAATATAAGACAATGAAAGCCTTGAGACAATACCAAGAGAAAAACCTCACTGGCCGTTAATTTTAGGCAAGTGAACATATCATGCTTAGAACAATACAGGACAATACAATAAGCAACATAACAATTAACAAATACTAATCTAAACTCGAGCTCCGTTTGGCACGAAAACTGAAATGAAGCGTCGATTTAAGGTCTAAGTTATTTAATATAAGATTTGAACTCAAAGTCGAGCCTTCAAAACACGACCTATAAGTGTCTGCACACAATATCAATCATGATGGACTCTGTATGTCAACATGTCGGATCAACAAACGCTACGTCGTATAATTATACACATCTATATTTATCATTCGTGATATAACTTACACTTTATCGCATGTTCGATACCCATTTGCCGGAAAACAACCAAATATCATTTTTCAGATATGATCTTTTAGAAAGTCTGAACATTTTCAAACTCGAGTAATGAAGTAAAGACACGATATGTCATTATGGATATCAACAAATAACATGTTATTCCAATCTTTAGACGCGTTGAGTTTTTCATTTTAATGGACGAGCTTATTAAGTAATACACATATTTAGGTGTCTTAAAAATAAATCTTAAACCATATCTATAAATTTTATTTAAACATGAAATAAAATTTGTCACGAATATTCCCAAAATTACCCAATCATTTAAAACTACTTCTTCAGAAATAACAATATATTTCGATGGAACAATAGCAAGCTGCAGTAGTGTAAGCAAACGTAATCCTTATCGAAGTATATCAGCCATTTGAATTGGAAGTAACAATGTAACCTTTTTTTTTCTTACAGCGGGCGTTCACCACCTGACGGAGTCTACATCCCACTTTCCGAAGATACCTGTTCAACCAATCAGATATGACGATGCAAGGTTTCTTCTTAGGTAATAGGGCGTTGACACTTATTTAATCACATCTAAAATGCAAATAATGGATATGAAATGTTATGAAGAGCCTCTCTTTGAATACGGCATACTGACTTCTATTTTCTTGCAAAAGCAAAGTTTGCATAATCCTGTTTTATATTTGAAGAATATATAAAAATTGTGCATACACATATTTGCCATTTGTACATTTTAAACAGTTTGTCCGTAATATCACGGCGGTCACTTCACAAAGTCACACTTTTTTCTGTGTTAACTGGTTTACCAGTACTAAGTGGTAAAAAGTATGCATATCTAAAACAACGGCCCTATTTGAATCGAAAGCACTTGGATAATTGCCAAAAAAGGATTTTATGACCAATACCCATGGGAATTGTGGCTTAGCCGGGAACCTCGGATTTTTAGCATTGCGCTATACCAACTGAGCTAGCTTTCGATGTAAAATGCAACGATGCAAGAAAGACAAACACTGTTTATATCAGTCTTCTGACTTAAACTGTAACCTTTAAAATCACCATTTTTTAATTATTATTATCAACGATGGAAAAAGCGTACACTTACGGCGCAGAAGAATACATTTATAAGCACNACTGTAATTCCCATAGTAGTATTGTATTTATTTTTCGTTATGGATTTTACAGACCGGAGTTTCAGCGTTCAGATTTAGTCTGAACGCGAATTATTTCAGCTAACTTCGTATGCATAGTTCAATTGCATTGTGTGGTGTACCGAAATTAAGATTGTGCGCCTCTATTGTATAATATATCAACATCACTTGCATAATTATACATAGTTGTGGTTATATTTCAAGATTCACAATCAGTTATTGCGCTTGTTATGTAATCATACAATAACATAATCATTTGGTTAAAGATGCATACAGAATGTTTTGATTCTAGTTTCGTTGTCATTTTGGTTTGGAATAACACAGAGATGGAGATAATTTGAAAACAATTATGTGACAGTTTACATAATTTTAACCCCGCTCAACCCGGTTCCGTACACAGGACCGGCAGTCGCCCTCGAACTGCATTCTTTTTTCAAGCCACATTTCACCATCGTCGGAATCCACGTTCACTCAAATAAGCTGTTCTCCTTGAATTACAGTGGGTGATAGGGCTATTAACAGTGTGTAGTCATTAGTAATCAATGAGGCAACTCAATTGTTTCCGTGTCCAATTCTGCAGGGAAATTCAACCAATCAAACGACGCGTTATGAAAACAGTTACAATGCAGGTTACTGAGTAGTAACACGTGTGTTTTCGTCAGACTTGACCTGGTGACCTAGTGTTTAGACACATCTGATTCAGATTCAAACTTGGCCTACATATTGTAAAGATAAACAATCTGACAAAGTTGCATCAAGCTTTAGTAAAAAACGGTGCCCCAAGTGTGGTAAGATTTTGTAAAAGATTCTCTGGTGGTTTTTTAGACGCAAGTAACCCAGATTCGAGATGGGCCTAACTATTGTCAAAAAACATTCTTACCAAATTTAATAAATATTGAGTAATACATGTGGGATTCAAGAATGGTAACAGGGTTTTTCTGAGATTTGATCTGGTGAACTAGTTTTAATGCACATGACCCAGAATCAAATATAGCCTATGTATAGCCAAAATGAATATTCTGACCAAGTAATACCAATATTGAATACTAAATGTGGCTTGTAGATTGGTAAAGAGGTTTGTTTTAGATTCGGCCTGGTGACCTAGTTTTAAGAAGCACGTTACCAAGATTCGACATCGGCCTAAAACAGGTCAAAATTATTATTTTGACTGAGTTCCATAAAGATTGAGTCATTAATGTGGCCGCTAGTGCGGTAACACTATTTTTCAAAGATTTTATCTGGTCCCATTCTGAGCAAGTTTCATCAAGATAGGATGAGTTATAACGAGTAAAACGTTAACGACAAATACTTGCACCGCACACCGGACTGAGTGCCGCGACGGGCGCCGGACATATGGGTATCAGAAAAGCTCTCCTTGAGCACTTCTTTCACAGTATAAATGTATTATAGTCATTTTATTTTATATCAGATTCATAACAGAGGACTCTCTGCTCATGGTTTGCAACGAGTGCGCTACTTCCAAACGACGTCTTTTCAGACATTGGTGACATTGGGAAACAATGAAAATAGCTTTGTTGATTAAATTGGGTAGAAAACAATGTTATTCAAATTAATGTAAACATAAAATCAATGTAGGATAAAAACTTTGTCTCATAATTGACGGAATTTACTTATGTGTATTTATTTTATTTCGAACTACATTTTTGAAAGATGGTTCTCCACAATTTTTTCTCAGACCATAACTATGCCGTGTGAGTGGATATCATTTCCAGTATTTTCGCAGAATATGTGTCATGTCTAATTAAATTAGAAAAAAAAACACGTCAAATATCGCGGTTTTCATCGAACAGGGACGAATTGCAATTGTTTAAACAATACAAAAATAAACATCACACTGGGAATGACAAAGGCTTTCAAGTGATCGTATGTAGAAATGACGAGGAAGTTTCGCAGACTTTTGATAAATTCATTTAAAAAAAATAAAACTGGCCACAACCACTTCAAACTCCATTTCAAATGAGACAAAGCAGAGAAAGGACAAACCCAACAACATGATGAACAAATTACATGCAATACAAACACGTAAATTTAATCAAGGCTTAGGTAGTATTGCACTTAATACAGGAGACCCTTACCGATCGGGCGAAAACCCCATAACAATTATAGCCGGTACTTTAGATTCGAATTTCCCTTTTATCTGTAAACTTGTAAGTTAACCCTTAAGCACGCTAAATTCTGATGGCTAGGAGTCGAACCATGATGGTTTAAGACCGAGTTGTTTAACATTCACGCATAAAAACGTCGGAGTTGTTTGTTTACTAAGAAAAAACGCGAATACTGCGAATAGTATATTATTTCCATTAAAACGTGATTTTATATGTGTGATAATATTTTATGTATTTCGTTTGCCGTGTTCCTGTTCGGGACTAGAAAATCAACAATCATCGGATCATAATGAAGAACCCATCTTTCGAAAAAACAATTGTTTGGACACGATTTGATAACTATTTGGGAAACAATTCATTACCTACCACTTCGCATGTAACTATACCAATAGCAGAGCATGCAAATTGTATCTACATACAAAATTTGTTTAAAGAAAATGATACCATTGCAGCACTGATATATCGAGGTGATATGCCTAAACATTAACATATAGTTAATATTGGATTTCTGTTGGAACTATCATATCCCCCAAACATAACGACAAGACTTGAACACATGTAAGGAGGCCGTCCGAATCTCGGCAATTAACCGTTTTCGATGGCCCCTAACGGCTTTACATATCTATATAGTGCTTAATTGAAATGAACACCTTTATGAACACAATGCATAGGTGTGTTTATTTCTGGAAGAACTCAGTTGCAGAAATACAGTGTAAATAAATGCATGTACTAAATCAAAGAAGTTATTAAACAATTGTTGATAAATGCATTACAATAATATATACCCGCCAAAAGGCAGATTTCTTGCGTAAACCGGAACAATATACTTTCTGATTCAAAAACACAGATCATATTATATAAATGCGCACCCTTCAATGGAAGTTAAAAAAAAGACCACCATGGCACCCAAATCGGAATTCCAAAGTTCTGAAGTCTTGCGTTGTCTTCCGTTACACGCTTCAAATAATTCTAAATCTTAATATACTTGTTCAACAAACTCCTACCTCGTACCATATATTCTAAAGCGTGGTATGAGCAAATTATTAGCAAATGTACTTTTCACAATTCACATTGTTCACACGGGTGAAAAAAATGATCTTATTCTTAAGAGATGAGAGGATAAATATATGCTTATTCACAAACGAACGTGATTTCGTTCACATGTTTGTTAAGTTTGTGATTGCACCCAGTGTTCGAAATGCAATAAACTCATATTTTGTGTTGCTCTCCGTGCGTGCAATCGCAATGCCATGTCCATCTAAACATAAAGAAAACGTATTTGACAATTGTATTCTTCACAGATGTGTGAAACATATTAGTTGTGAAAAGTATGAAATACCCTAACATAAAAGAGTGTGGATTGTTTGTAATGCGTGTCTCCCGGTCCAGGTTAAACTCCTGTGTGTCCCGACTGTTTACCACCCGGTCTCTTAGGGTAGACGTAAAAATTCAGGGCGTATATTTTGGCCGTTGGCACGTAATGGAAGGAAATATCACAGTCGCCGAAGCTCTCACGACCATGCGAAACATAAGAGAAAGAAATAGAAATACACGTATATATAAGCTGCAAAATCCTGGTGCAAATGTTATACAATTGTTCACAAGGGGCCGTTGAATACTATTTGTGACAAAAAGGCCATTGGATATGATCTGATATTTTCTGTTCGAAGGGAATATAAAGCTAGTCGAATATGTTTATTTAAATATAATATAAAAATATACTTTTATTCGATGGTCATGACTCTGTCGACCTTGATATGATTGTTTTTCATAAGCGAATTTTGTCGAGGTATCATGCAGACAGTCTTGGTATTTTTTGGAAATTTTGAATGAGTTTTCAATTAATTGAAAGGTGTTTCGGATATGGAGAAAACTATTTTATTAATTTAAATTTTAAATAAATAGTATCTTTCGCTGTACTATGAGAAAACATATTTTATATGGAGACATTTCAATTATCTCATGCTATCGCTTTGGAACAATACAAGAAACAACAATTTGAATACGCAAACAATATATTTTAATTTTAAATGCTTTCTACCCTGTGTTGTAGTTTTTCTCATCTGCATTTCTTTTGGTGTGGTTGTAACTACAAGTGGAAGGTTTACCAAATGAGGGGCTTTGAGAACACGATATCATACACACATTTATCTCTCCGGGAGTTGGCAACATCCCTTCCAAGCTGATAAAACACGGAGGAGAGGCAACGACTGCAGCAATGAGGGCACTATGCCAAAGGATCTGGAAGTGGCCCAAGGAGTGGACCCGATCACTGTTCCTACCCCTACCGAAAAAGGGCAATTGCAAGTTGTGCGATAATTACCGAACCATTAGCCTCATCAGTCATCCCACCAAAGTCATACTATGCATCATCCTTAATTGGTCGAAAGGTAAGGCCGAGGAATTGTTGGCCGAAGAGCAGGCTGGATTCAGAGCTGGGCGGGGCATAGTGAAACATATCTTTAACTGCAGAATCATCATTGAGAAACATTTACAACACCAACGTGAGCTCTTCCACAACTTCATTGACTTAAAGAAAGCTTTCGGACGCGTGTGGCATGACGGCCTGTGGCATGTTATGAGAGGATTCAACATTGACGAAGGGCTGGTGAAAGTGATTCAAAAACTGTACCAGCAGCTCAGTACTTCTCAATGGACAGCAGGGGGGACTTCTTCAGGACATCAGTGGGCTTCCGTCAGGGATGTCTGCTCTCTCCCGTCCTGTTCAACCTAGCGGTGGAAGACTTATCACTTACTTGAGATTCGCTGATGGCATTGACCTTATGTGTGGCACCAGCAGTGAACTTCAAGATCTCCCCAACAGACTCTATGAAAGAGCATGAGCATACGGGATGGATGTCAGCTCAGATAAGTCGAAATTCATGGTGAAAAGCACGACCAACACCAGTGCAGACATCACCATGAACGGCGTGAAGCAAGAATAAGTGACCAGCTTCAAGTACTTGGTCGCAACCATGTACAAGGATGGTACCAGTACCGCTGAGGTCCGAATAAGAATCGCCAAGGCGACCGCAGCGATGGCCAGACTGAGCAGGTTGTGGACAAGCAGTTCCATCAGTTTCCCCAACAAGTACAGGCTATACAAGTCCCTCGTATTTTTCATCCTACTCTACGAGACCAGGACGCTTCACGCGGACACAGATCGCATGATACAGGCATTTGAACATAAATTTCTCCGAAAACTGCTCCGCATCTCCTACACAGAGCACTTGACCAACGGGTACGTCCGGACATGACTGCAACACTTGTTGGTCCACAAGAGCCCCTACTGGCGACCGTCAAAAGCTGGCTTGGTTTTGACACTTCAAAAGGCACGACTCTCTGTTTAAGACTGTTTTCCAGGGCACGCTAGATGAAGGTCGACGTCGAGGCCAAAAGACGAAAAGCTGGACGGACAATGTAAAAGATTGGACTTCCCTTCCCATGGATGAATTTCTCTCAGCAGCACACAACATACCCGACTGGAGGAGGATTTCTGTATCGTCGTCCCTCATTCCCCCCTTCCCCCAACGGCATGACCTTAGCCGACAACGACCAATTGAGCTATCGTTTGTCTTGTTCTGGAAACAGAACAATTTGAATATTATGTTGATATTTTAAATGGTGTCGCCACTTTCAGTTTTATGATAATGTGAAGTTATTTCACATGACTCCTTTTCGAAACTAACACAAAGGGAATGTAATGTAACCGTCGTGCAAGAGATTGACTGCTGTTGTGTGACGGGGGCTGGTTTGTGATTAGTTCACAATATACACATTCCAATCCCTATTTTATTTAATGTAAAGGTTTCAACTTTAACGTTATATAAATGCAACTTTGTGCATATAGATACCCACTATCCATTACCATACCTTTACTTGGAAGTGGAATTCTAAGCTGAATTGATTTAAGCAATTAAAAAGATAGGTCATGTACAGAGCAAAAAAGAACTCAACACACATCACTTTAGACTGTTTGTTTTTGCATTTGCTATTGGAATGTAACCTTCCTCAGCGAAATGGTTTACTATAGTCTCTAACTTCATTATATTTCAGTGATTTAGAAGTCAACACCAATGCTTACCATATCCATAATTGATAATTTTATTTAGAGAGTACTTGACCCAATTATATAGTATAATGTAACCTTTGTATTGCCCATGATTCGCTGTTTGTGTACATAATGACTGCCAAAATGAAACTGTATCGGTACATGTCTGACAGAATAATTATTTTTGAGATTTTTTGTTTCCTTGTCCATGTTACTTTAATTTCCAACGCATGTTAACCTTCCACAACAACAGTCTCGAGTGTCACTACAACAGCGGACCTGGTTCCCAATAAAGCTAGAACTGTCACTGGGGAAACTGGTCAGTACATTTTGCGGTAGTTTGTTTAGGTGATTCATTATCGATGCGTGTATAGATAACCATAATTCGACCAGAAAAATCAGAAAGCTTGTGTTATTCTTTTTATTGATAATTTAGCCCAAACGTGTATTGCCTACATATGCGGAGTCAACTTGAGACCTGTCCTTAAGAAGAATGCATGGAAAAGTCTTTCAAAGCTTGGTTATCATGTTACATACTGGTTAGTGAGTATTTTCCAGGCAGTAGTTTTTTCGGATGTTTTAAAATATTCGTGTTTTGTAAGCTCTTTCAAATGATGTCATTAGCTTCAAAATAATCAATGCATTATTAAATCAATTCAATTGGTATCTAAGATAAATGAATTAATTTTTTTAATGTAATTCTCATGTTGATAGTCTTACATGTATGATACTGTCGTCTGGGGAATTAACATTGCGTGCGCATGCGCAATTAAAATCAAATTCAGACCCAGACATTGTTAGTTATATTGTTTATTAAAGCAGACCCAGCCTGACAGAAACCTTTTATAAGCCGCCACGATGTTCAAAAACGTGTGTTGTATTGGTTTCTGTTAATTCTTAAGTAACGTGTATGGTGACGTCTTCAAAATGTAATGTTACCCTAGTTTTGCAACGTCATTCTTATCTTTTCTATCTAATGTTAAACCATTTATATATTGCAGTTATTTTTATATAAATTGTTGAGTTATGCTTTTTTCAATTCAAATACAAACGAAATGAACGTGCACTCTTGTATGAAAAGGGCGCTATATAAATCCGGTATAATAATAATAATTGTTTAAGCATGTGTATTCCCAATAAATAAGAAACAAATACCAAAATACTTCTATAAATGTGAAACAGACCCTGTTTTATATACCCCCACGAAGGACCTCTCTCGTTGTTTATGCGCCTTTGTGACATTTGCTTGGTTTACATGTGCAAACGGACACAGAACCCAGGATGCACAACAGATTCACTGTTGATTTCGTCCGAAAAATACTCGCAAGTCAGTAAAGTCATGTCACGCAAAAGATGTATTGTAGGCTACGCATCTTTTATGGGTAAATTGTCATGTTCGGCAATGTTCAAAGATTCTTAATTATGCTATGTCAATAGCTAGTATTTATTATATATAGGTCTAAAGTTAAATAATGTGTGTGGTAACTCAGTTTCACATGTATATTTAAGTATATAAAATCAACATATTCAAATGCATAGTGACAAACATGATAATACATGTTATATCCCAAATTAGTCCAGTGTTGTTTATATTATCATATCTCAGCATGTAATATGTAATCAATCAGGGCTGTGCCATAAGGGCGACGTTGGTAGCAGATCAAGCGGAACTCATTAATTTCATCCGTAGATTTAATGATAGAGAAATCCACTTTGTCGTATGTTTTAAACTTTGCAATCTTGAAATTCAATAATATTATTTAGAAATATCATAACATAGCCAGCATAAGTTTAAACCTTCTTCAAAACATCATGTTGCAGATCCAAATATCGAAGCGAGTAGAATTTTCGCAAAAACAAATTGACAGTTCCACTGTTATTCCTAACCTCTCATTAGTAAAGCTGCTAAGCTGCTTTTCTCCGCATTGAAGGTGAAGTAAGCCGTCACATTAAAAGCAATAACAGCCAATAAGACGCTTGTATTGTTTACACTATCTATTCAAAAAAATGACGCTAATGTTAGGCATGAATTAACCCACAAGTAGGCTTCAATGTGCAACAGATGACAAAGTTCTCTGTATTTCAAGTTCATATCTCCATTGTTACAGTAGTGGATTGAAGTTAAGATTCGTAAACATCCATTGATTTTGCTCAAGTTGCCACTCAAAAATGATTATAAATCATTGTTTCCAAATTCAGATGGATAAGTTCGATTTTCTAAAGATACAGATTGTTTGAGTATACGCAAGTATACACTGATAAGATGTTTTCCAAAAGCGATGCACAAAATTAAAAAAGAAGCTATTTTCTGAAAATATTCGTCAAATTTTAACGGTTTTCTGAAAATTTTATTCCAATCTTAAATATTTTCTGAAAATATACTTGCTGTCTAAAAAAAGAATTTGTGAAAATGTTCTTGAAATCTTAACGGTTTTCTTTTTTAGACAATTTGTGCATAAAGTATCTAGGATTTTATAACTATTATGCCTATCTATTTTGATTATATGACGACATTTTCCATGCAAGCATTCTCTACAACGTATTGTGTAATAGAGTCGCACTTTTTATTTACCATTTTATTCTATGGTGTTATCAAATGTGCAGCTGATGAATTTGTTGTGTATCAAATTAAGATTACGCCAAATTACGGTTTTGTGATATGACTCATTATATGTTACTATTAAACAAGAGTATGCATATATTTCGTTCAAATCAACCGTTTTTGAACACATAGATTAATCAAAACAATTCTTAAGAAATAGTGGACGAACTGGTTAAAATATTAATATGTTAACAATGCGTGAGCTGCACCGATCTGAGATGCAAAACATGTCGTCGATGCCATATTGTTTCGACCGTTTTAGTTAGTAAATCAGTTTAGTTGTGCGAGTTTATTTTTATTTTTTGCAAGTAGTAGCTAGGCTGGTATAAACGGTAATGATGAAGGCATATGTTGCAGCCACTTTGTCACAAGCAATTACACATTCAATGTCATCGTTTAGACTTGGAAATGAGATTCCAAACAAATAGATGACTTTCGTATCGCAATTGTTATAACATGTTATGAAAAAAGTAATGTCTGGTTTAAATGAAAAACTTGTTTTGCTATATACTAACATAAATTGTATAAAGTCAACAGCACATCTAGGTAGACATTCCCTGTTATCTTCTGGAACTAGATTGAATTTAAGAATATGTATTGTTAAACAGTAACTGCACTACGTTATCGACTTTTTATTGTTCACGATTAAATGGAAAAGTAAGAGTTACATGTTTATTTAAACGTGTGTTTTCTTTATTAATTCTGTGCTAAGTGTGAAGTTGGGGTTTACTTTAACCGGTTTAAGCATCCACATCTTTACTTATAAGATTAGCAAGTTAAACATACACACAAATTGTTTCTATAATTGAGCAGTTTGTATGAGTATTCTATTCGAATCCGCAAAACCCCGCGGAAGTCCACTATTGACGTAACATTTTAAAAAGAAAATGTGTCTTTAATAACGACAAGCAAACATATGATTGAACATTACTTTTTTTCCATTGTTCATTTGGTTGTTTTTAGCGCTTTTAAAGTGGAACAATGTTCAAGTGTAAATTTATAAGATACCAACAAAACTTGCTTGTGAGTTATAACATACATTTTCTGAAATTGTACTTGAAGTAAAATTCCAGAAAAGAAGGGACGTTTTTTATTAATAATTATAGGATTAATTTTCGATCACAGGAATCGTGAGTTAATGTGTAATCAGCCCACAATTATATTGGTGGTATAGGAACATGCATTCCAAATGTATCTTTAGACGTACGTTCAATCCAAAGTCTATTGCTCATTTAATCATCCAAAAATAAAATGAAACATTTATTTTTAATTAAACAAAATGGGATATTTTTTACGTATCTTTTTTCAACATCGCAGGAATAGTTTTGCGTAAATCTATGTATACACAATTCTTTGATATCATGTGGAGGTTTTGTGGTATTTATCTGGTCACCATGTCTTAACAAAAGATATTTCAGGCTTTCAACATGCTTGTTTTAAAACTTGGAGAAAGCATTACCATATATGGGTATATAATTTGTTGCATGCTAAACTACTTTTCAAAGTGAAGGCCATATAGCCCTGTTTCGTATATCATTTGCGAGTTATTTCCCTTTGCTTACTCTCCGGTGTAAAGAGAGTAGAAATAGCCTTACGATATTATTGGCGAGCAAATGTCAACAACTACGCGGAAGCAAATATGGAGTCCGATGCTTGTCCAAAATCGACAGAAAAAAGAGACATTACTGCTGCGTTTGTTCAAACTATGCTGGAAAGGTTGTAAAACAACGTAGGATTAGTCTACATCGATTTCCAACAAACCAAACCGTAAGACGTTTGTGGCTTCGACGAATAAAGCTTTGTTACGGAAAGTACGCCTTCAGCGAAAATGACCGACTTTGTTCATATCACTTCAGGACCTAGTTGTTCGAAACCTGGGTAAATTTTAACCCTGGGTTAAATGTCGGATAAATTTAACCAAGGGTTAATTTTTTGATTAAGTGTTATTGCATCATGTTGGTTCAATTTAATATTTATCCAGCGTTTTGTCTGGATAAATTTAACCCTGGTCTAAAGGTTGGTTAAAATTTATCCATGTAAACAAACAAAATGGCCGAATTTTATTTGTATTGTAATCCACGTAAGAATCGCCAACATTCTTTGAATGTTCTGTTAAATGACGATGAAATGCGGAGTCGATATCGGTTTTCAAATGAAAATGTTGATAGAATTTGTAATTTATTTGGCGGAAATATCGAAAGATCAACAAAGCGTTCAAACGCACTTTCTGTCAAGCAACAGGTATTGATAACATTAAGGTACCTGGCATCAGGAAACTTCATGCAGACCGTGGGCGACACTTTCTGTGTAGATAAAGGTACTGTTTCCAGAGTGGTTAACTCCGTTGTCAGCCAGCTGTGCTCCCTCAAAAATCGGTTCATCACATTTCCAATCACAGCTGAAGTCGTACGCAGGGAACAAAATGCCTTTTACAATATGCATGGTTTTCCCTGCGTTATAGGGTGCATTGATGGCACACATGTCCGCATACTTTCACCAGGCTCCCCTGCTGAGAGAGACTATGTTAATCGGAAAAACTTCCATAGCATCAATGTGCAAGTGTGCAAAAGACATGTGACAGCCGAGGTAAGTATCTAGGACACTTTTTTCAACAAATCTCAGAATATAATTTGAGGCCCGTCTTCAAAGGCTGTGATATATTGCTTCCCCTAATAATGTGACATCGTTGACACATGTATTTTAAGTGGGCAATGCTATTTGATTTCATTTTTATAAAAAATCCTCTTGTTGCTTTATTTAATCTGTAACACATGCTACGACGTTTTTAAAAACTGATAAATGAATCAATTTTCCATCGATTTGCACCGCATTACCCGGCATCAAAATGGAGTTAGAAATCACGAGGACAAGAGTAATTTTATTTCGCAAGTAATTATTAAGACGAACAATTGTTACTTAAAATTCCTAAAGTTAAGGCATAGTTTGCTTATTATAATATCTAGATATTTCCAACAATGTAAATAATTCTTTAAGACAAGTCACCTTTTAACGAAAAACTTTGACCGTACGATTGTAAGGCCCAGTCTCACTATCACATTTTGCGATGCCGGTGGAGCCCCGGTGCGTGATCCGGGGTCTACCAGGGGAACCGGGCCTCCACCGGGAACGTCCGGGATGAACCGGGGACAACCGGGGCTCCACCGGAAAGCTATTAAAATGTTTAATTCCTCCGGGATGAACCGGGAGTCACCGGGACGTACCGGGAACAACCGGCGCGGCACCGGGAACAACCGGGGCAGTACCGTAACTCCACCGGTACGAACCGGGGCTCATCCGGGATGCTATTGACCCCGGTAGAGCTACGGCAACGCCCCGGTCTGACGCCGGTGTAGCCCCGATTAATGCCGCAGTGTCCCGGTGTAGCTACGGTTCATCAATAAATGCCGGTAGAGCTACGGTTCGTGCCGGTGGAGCCCCGATGGAGCCCCGCTTGTAGCCGGTTTGTCACGGCAGCGCTACGGTTATTGCCTCCGGGATGAACCGGGTGTCATCGGGACTCGACCGGGGCACTACCGGCTACGACCGGGACTCACCGGGGCGCCACCGGGATAAACCGTAGCTCTACCGGGGCTGACTTTGACTCTGCCGGGATGTTAACCGGGGCAGCACCGGGAATATGTGACCGCGCTAAAAAATAGCCATCGATCATCCCGGTAGTCGCCGGTCGACCGGCTCTATCAAACCGGGATGAACTGGGGCTGCACCGGCAATAGTGAGACTTGGGCTTTAGAATGAGTTCATATTGAAACACAAATAAAACATTCAACTGATAATGAAATTTTATTATACAGTAATTGTAACAAGAAATATCTTTAAAAAGATATTCGGCGTGTATTTTCTGTACCACTTATCGTAAAAAAACGTTCTGTTACAGTAAAACGTTTGTGGGTTATAACATTACGTTTCAGCAGATATATTCAAAACTTGACACCATGCTCTTTAATTACACATGTATATCTTACTAAACTTTATATTTCGTTGTTTCCTTTCCTAAGTTAATGATGTTATGTGTACGGACATGATTTCAAATGCCCATGTGCAATTGTGCATGAACATATATTTTTTTTTCTTTTGATTATTGTTTTTTTCTCTAATTCAGTAAGCTAAGGCATGTTTGTTCGTTAATTACGGCAATAATTTCATGATGATTCTCGAAAGTAGGTATGAGCACATAGCCGGACCCGTGTCGTAAGAGCACTGTCTTGAATACGTGAGTTCGCCCGTGAACACATGGTAAGGTTAACTAAATCTTTACGATTTGATCTAATATGTGTTGAAAACAGCAAACAATATCCAACAAACGAATGAATTATCAAACATGGTATGTGCACGGATGTGGCTCTGTAATTTCTGTTTGAAAAGTTTATTAAATATGCAAAATGTGTATGCACGCATTAGAGCGAGTTTCATAGAAGTCATTGGATTATATACCATGCTCGCAATAACGTTTACCAATGGCAGGTTCGAAATAATTCGTTTTCTCTACACTCATGATCGCGTTAAACGTTATTAATACACGTTTTTATTCTCAATTTATTTACAGAATCACGACAAATGTCAAATACAATGCAGAAAATACATAGTTGTTTCATTGATCTATAAACATATAATGGATTGAATATAACTGTTTTAAAATTAACGTTTTTTTTAACTATTATTAAATCTTTTTCCAGAATATGCTGTTCTATTTATAGATGGTGATGTTCTTATTATTGATCTTACACTGCCGAGAAACACATACAAAGAGAGCTGTTGGAAATCGTGAATGCGTTCAATGTATTATGTGTATTTCGAAGTGCTGTGTGGGCAATGTTTAATGGGGCTTTCTATCAAATTGACCAATGTAAATACAAAATGATTTAATTCATTGGGACCTACTGGTGGGAAGTTTCTTTTAAATTCTATTGGCTTTCTGTGGAGGTCCTAAAAGGTCAAATGTGACGTTAAACAGCTACGCCTAAATCATATTTTAATTTGTTGGTTTCTGCTATATTTCATGGTCTTATCACCAGCATCAATACAGCGTGGCCGGGAGCTGCACACGATGCCCATGTCTTCAGAACTTCGTCGATAGGAACATCTATATATATTTCTCATGAGAACCTAGATTCTCAGAATGAGAACCTAGGTTATCGCTTGAAGATTGCACATGGCTTCAAGAACCCAAGTTTTCAAACGAGAACCTAGGTTTTCATGAGAACATAGGTTCTCAATTAGAAACCTAGTTTCTCATGAGAACNCAAATACAATGCAGAAAATACATAGTTGTTTCATTGATCTATAAATTTATAATGGATTGAATATAACTTATTTAAAATTAACGTTTTTTTTAACTATTATTAAATCTTTTCCCAGAATATGCTGTCATATCTATAGCTGGTGATGTTCTTATTTTTGATTTTACACTGCCGAGAAACACCTACAAAGAGAGTTGTTGGGAATCGTGAATGCGTTCAATGTATTCTGTCTATTTTGAAGTGCTGTGTCAATGTTTAATGGGGCGTTCTATCAAATTGACCAATGTAAATACAAAATGATTAAATTCATTGGGACTTACTGGTGGGAAATTTCTTTTAAATTCTATTGGCTTTCTGTGGAGGTCCTTAAAGGTCAAATGTGACGTTAAACAGCTACGCCTTAAACATATTTTAATTTGTTGTTTTCTGCTATATTTCAAGGTCTTATCACCAGCATCAATGCAGCGTGGCCGGGAGCTGCACACGATGCCCGTGTCTTCAGAAGTTCGGCGTAAGGAACATACTTAGATCAGCATCACCGAAGTATGCGAGTGAAACCATCATTTCGCCCATTGTACTCTGAGTACTATTTTGTCGTCTTTAGCATATAGCGTGTGATTGTAAAAAAAGGCGATAATGGGTTTTGGGCATTGTTTTACCAATATATTTATACCATTTTGCAGGTTTGGAAAATGGTGTTCTTCTTGGGGACAGTGGGTACCCGTGTCGCCCGTTCCTGCTGACACCGTACCTAAACGCTGCTAACGCTGTGCACGAACGGTACAATGACAGTCACAGCAAGACACGATGCTGCATTGAGCGCCTCTTTGGTGTTTGGAAGAGACGCTTTCACATCCTTCACGCTGAGGTATGGGCGTTTACTGTATGATAACATTTTGTATCCGATACCCATAATGGTCTGCACTTTAGCACAAGATTTCAGAAAATGAAACTTAGTTCAGTACTAAAAAAAAGCTGATATTTGCAATTATCTTTCGAAAAAGCATGTCCCCGCTTGCGATAAGTTTCATTTATTATATATGAGTTTAAGACACATGAGCTATTCCGTGTGTATGCGTGATAAAAATGACTTGCATTTATCATTTCTGCTAATAAGAATATTAAATTATATCTTAAACGTANTTTTCGAAAAAGCCTGTCCCCGCTTGCGATAAGTTTCATTTATTGTATATGAGTTATAAGACACATGAGCTATTCCGTGTGTGTGCGTGATAAAAATGACTTGTATTTATCATTTCTGCTAATAAGAATATTAAATTATAGCTTAAACGTAGAGACGTTATCTAAGCCTCACAGCAACTAAATCTATATTCATAAGTAAAATTCCCGTTATGTGCAGAATGTGTGATGATGTATTACTAAAGTATGACATCATCTTTTAGTGAAAAACCATATTTCCAAATTTATCAACGTTTTCTAGTTGATATCAATCTTATTTTTGTTACATTCATCCAGATAAGACTGAAACCAGAGAAATGTAGTAAGGTGATTATAGCGTGTGCTGTACTTCACAATCTTGCCAAACTATGGGGTGAGCCGGAAGTACTGCCTGAAGACGAACTGCGTTACGTGGGAACGACGGCATACATCGGACACCAGGATGGTCGTGGCATACGAGACCATATCGCCAACAACTAGTTTGCACACTGAAATGTGCACATGAATAGAAAGCAAACATAGAGAAAACAAACAAACAAACTTAAGTTGTATTACCATTTATATAAATATATATATATTCAAACCATAACAACAGTAACCCATGTGTGTGACAGTGGTTATTTATCACATAAAAAGAACTAACCGTCGCATAATGCATACGAGTTCAATAAAAGCGTACTATTGTTCATTTTCCGCCATCTTTCTGGTCTTCGCTAGTACTTCAGTCATGTTCCGGTAGAACCCCCCCTGGTTCTTCACCATTTCCATCTTCGCTGCAATCAGTTTCATTTTTTCCTCATGCAGCCTCAACTTACTTACAAAGTACTGCTTCTGTAATGTCTTTAGGTCATCGCTCCTGTAAAATAAGTGCATTAAAAGATTAGGCCTAAACAAGTTGTTTGTTTCCACTAACCCGACCGAACCTAATTTTGTGCCAATCATAAACGTTTTTTGGCCATTTGAATTCAAATTTACTGCCAAAACTCACTGTTTTTAAAGCAATTTGATAAACTTTATCAGAATTATGATTGTGTTATCTTAGTATTATATGGAGATGTCGCCCTATCAACCCTTAATTTTTGGCGATGTTAGTGGAAACAAACAACATATATTAAAAATAAATATGTTGTTATCAGACAACCTCTTTTTATTCCCCCCAGTCTATACTGGGGGACATATTGATTTTACCCTGTCTGTTTGTTTGTTGGTTTGTTTGCACAAACTTTAACATTGGCCATAACTTTTGCAATATTAAATATAGCAACTTGATATTTGGCATGCATGTGTATCTCATGGAGCTGCACATTTTGAGTGGTGAAAGGTCAAGGTCATCCTTCAAGGTCGAAGGTCAAATATTTGGGTCAAAATCGCGTAGAAGGGGACATTGTGTTTCACAAACACATACCTTGTTTTATTTTACGATTTATATAACTTCATATTGGGTTTTCAGCGACAATACGTTTTATGCAGCAATTATAATGGTGTTATAGATACAGACACAATTCTGTCCTGCGGGATAACTTGTTTTGATACATTCCCGTCGAATGCGACTTTTTAGTTTATTGGTAGTCTCTATACCTGACAAGTGGGCTAACTGCACCTGAATATTCAAATCATAAATACCTTTTCGATTTTTTCTTTGTATCTTCTGGCTTGCTGGACCACGGATCTTAAAAAAAAATGTTGAATATTAAAGTTATCAATAAACCTGTCTGCTTACATTATCAACAAGCATATCTTCATAACTTATATATCAACAAGAAATAAACAACAAAATACTGCTACTGCTGCTGCTGCTGCTACTACTGCTACTGCTACTGCTGCTGCTGCTGCTGCTGCTACTGCTACTGCTATTGCTACTGCTACTGCTACTGCTACTGCTAGTATACTACAACTTCGTAATCAGGGATCTTGAAAAGTAACAGAACACTTTTCTAAAACAGATTTAATCAACGAAAACAGTTTTACCGTATGTCAAGCTGTCGTGATCGTTCGTCCTGGTTCTGCTGTTGTCGGATGAGACCTGCGAAGTCTTCTGCACTTTTTCTTTCTCTGAAATTCACTATAATTTAATAAAATGTCACCGAACAACATTTCCAATAACACGAAGAAATCATATCATGCACTATGTTTTTCTAGAAATTTAGTTCAAACTTACCCGTCATTTGGTCAACGGATTCACAAGTCACTGTATGAGACTTTTCTGTCGCTGGAATAAACGATGTCCGTGAAATATTAAACATCATACTATAAGTGTAATCAACAAGAAACGACTTTAAAGTACTGAAAATTTCCTAAATGTCAGATTTGTCGTCACATGATATGCATTATGGCAAAATGATCAGTGCAACGCCAGATTGTTCTGGCGCAACTTGGAAAGGAGATCGAAACCTAAATTATTCGAATACAAAACTTGTCTATCCTAAATACACGTGGACTTTGTTGGGTACACTGCCCATGTATTCCTTAATAACAATTATAATAATCATTTCAAATTTAATTATTATAATTATCAATAATAATGCAAAAATCGTAGTCTTGCTACTTAGTTAGCTTATTATATAATAATATGAACAACATTTTGTCATTTAACAAGGCCTCTGTCACCACGTTTTTTTTATACACATGTATTAAGGACACAAGTCAAACATTATGGGTTGAACATTATCTACAGCAAAAGTTGATACAAGGCAGAGCTGTTCTCGATTCGCAAAAAAACAACAACACACAACCACAATTCAGCTGTAAATGCACATGGACATTTTACGCTAGAGATATGTTTTCAGCATTCATTTAACACGGTCGAAAGAAAGCCTTTGTATGTTTGAATCGACATGTGCACAGTAAATTTGGTGGTCAGTAATTGATACTTAATGAAAGCTGATGTAGGTTAAATTGAACAGTTATTTGATTAAATGTGAATCACTACACCAGTCTGTTCATTACACGCAATAAGTAATAATTTTAAATTAAACTTTAGTTTTAGTGTTTTGTAGAAAATGTGTTTTAGTAAAGCCATCATATTTATATGTTGATACTCACCTGTCTCTTTCCCACCTACTGGTTTCCGTGTAACTGTATGTGACTTCGTTTTCTCTAAAACACATTAAAATGTCACATTCACTCATCACAATTTTACAAGCATCTTCATGTTATTTACATAAGGTCATAATGAATGATATTGAAAAAATGGTGCTTTGTGGAAAAAAAACACTTGCGTATATTGCTTATTTAAATGAGTAAACAGAGCTTGATACGATTTTGTGCATTCGCAAGAACGGTGAATCATTAATACCGCTATGAATAGTTTATTATGACGGAGTGACGAAGAAAGTAAAGAAACCAATCTGAGTGAATTAGACATTTATTGCAAAATGTCGTAAACTTTAACAAAAACATCTAAATAAATCTATTTGATTAATGACAAGTTTCCTTCTACCCTGCTGGGCAAGCAAGAAAACCGCCAAACGTTAAACGGAGTTTCACGCCCGCCCAGCTGCAGTACTTGGTGTCTTTTGGGGAGATCGAAAGAACGCTCCCACAGTGGGGATTGATACCGTGACCTCCCGGTCGCTAGGCGGACTGCGTATTTGGTAACGTAAACATTGGGTTATGTATGTAAATTTGGCGCTTAAGTGAGAGATTGTTTGCATATGCCGATTCAAAATCGTCGATTCCATATTACATTTAAGGGCATCTAGATAAAATGTCGGAGTTTTCAATTTCGTTAAGATGCGTATTGCACAAAAGCAACATATCGAGCTTTACATCGCTAGTTATCATGGAGATACTGTTCAATAACATAGTGCGTATAAAGTTAAAATAAGGACATATGAACCGTTAGTGGTAATTAGATGCAATATCTCCATTTGATGACGTTTTTTTTTTTTGAGTAAAGGTGTTAATTTAGCGCACTCGAATTGGTCCTTAAGCGCGTATGATTTTTTTCGAGACCTTTTCTTATGAAACAAAAATATGATGGTATTTTAATCAACCTTTTTAAATCTTGTATTTAAATATATTCAACGATTCGGTTGTGTTCAGTATTTAGATAATGTTCACACTCTACTTCATGATGAATGGCTTTATCTACAGTCATTACAAGAACTCAGCAACAACATAATTGAGCCTCGGTCTGGGAAAAAGGGGTCTTAATGCATGTTTGTCAAGTGTATCAGGGCTAATCAGTGATGAACTTATGATAAAAAAAGTCTCTGGGCGAAAGTGTTGTC
Organism: Dreissena rostriformis; assembly: GCA_007657795.1. Taxonomy (NCBI): domain Eukaryota; kingdom Metazoa; phylum Mollusca; class Bivalvia; order Myida; family Dreissenidae; genus Dreissena; species Dreissena rostriformis. Next base: position 128,729 of record VMBQ01002232.1, read on the forward strand.
CCTGATAAGCCTGTGCTGACGGTACAGGCTAATCTGAGACAACATTTTGAGCACATGCATTAAGTCCCATTTTCCCAGGGCCAGACTCAAATGTTAAAGCAATGCCCGTTAAATTAAGGAAAATATCCAATGAAGAGCAGCAATAGTGGTTTCCAATTTATTGAAAATCTCATAATTGTTCAAATAAAAAAGATTTATTCATCATTTACAACAAGATGCAATTATGTTTCCAAAACAACAACACAGCTGGCATGTAAAGGCTATACACACTAGATGATAAATTACACAGGTATTTATTATAAACAATACCATACTAAAGAAGCACAAACAGTTATCACGATTCCATTCATAGCAATTCATATTTAATTCAACAACAANTTTCCTGATTTAAGACGGATTGTCCCAACATTTGTATTAAAAAATATGATGGTGCTCTAAGTTTACTTTGAAACTCGCTATGCAAGCTCTAATTGGCTAAAACTTACCAGCGCGAATCCCTTTATGGGCCCCTAATAGCCTCCATTATCAACAATCAAGCGTGTACTAGTGTTTTTGTTTACACCTTGAGCAATTTAATGGTGAATTAAGTATTTTATCACGCATTCATGACATGGTGTTTTCATGATAGGGATTGCTTATTCTTGTTTCAATAATCTTGTGATTTTTATTGACTTTAGAGACATGTTATTATTTTATTTTTATTTTATTTTCTAGTGATTTATTTTTATTTTACATTCATAAATCCTTTTTTCGAAAACGTTCTGTAGAAAACTTCAAAGTATTTATGTTTATATTTATTGAATGATTACTTTTACATGGTAGCAGTATTATCCAATTGAATCAAACATAAAATAAATGTTGAAAAACATTAATTTGGTAAAAGTATTGTTCAAGTCTGCAAAAAGCTTCAATTGTATTATTAGCCATGATATTTGGTAATGTCTTAAATACTTTTGGCAAAACTTGTTATTTTTGGCCACCAAAACATTTCTTATTTCGCCAGCTATAGGTACTTTAGTATTTTTCCCTGAAACTTGGCCAGTTTAACTTACTTTGTCTGAGGTGAAGATTGAAATCTAATGTATCAGCGCTGTTTTTATTGTGTNATAAACTCGGTCTAAGGGAGGTAACAACATATAATCAACACGGCTATATCGTCTAAACTGTCCTGGTCAGGTTGACATGAAATAATCCGCTCTTTGAGTGCTGTTATCTGCTCTTGTATCTCTTGGAATCTCTGTTCGTATTGATTGACGTCTGCTTCCGACGTACTCGCAAAGTTGCCAAGACTTAATATTTTGTATGGTTTCAACAAAGACGCGCCAAGCATAAGGGATACGTATTTGGCGCGCTGTTTTAACGTTTTAAAGTATATATTAGGTATATTCTAGAATAGATTTCATATTATTTTGAATTAAAATCAACTCGTTGATACTGCTGCAACATATTTCATAATAATTCATAACTCATTAGTCTTACTATCTTTGTATTTATTTCAAATGTGAGTATAATGAAAACGTGTATCCGTGGAATCGGTTCTGCTAAACTTAGAATACACTTATATTGTAAAATGTATACAACATTGTTTATGCAATGTTTAGAGGTTAAAACAAAAAAATATTCATTTTAGAATATAAAACCGGGGCGTAGTTTGGATTAAATAAATGTGACGGCCGAATGTTGAAGTCCTTAGACTTTAAAAGTCTTAAATAATTATTTCAGTCCTGGAGTGTGGGAGATCCATGTTTTTGTATATTTATAAGAAATAATTGTTTTTAGACCATTCGTTTAAATAAAATTAATTTAGGTAAATTGATGATAATGGTATTGCTAACACAAATTAATTTGCTAAAATTTGATAAATATAGTCTCAACTTAAAGCTTATTTTAAAGTTAAATAGGACATACTAGTTAAAGTTTCTTTGGTGTGTTATGATATGTATTTGATTGTATACACGAAAATTCATCACACACTGCATTTATTGCCATTATTTCTAAGTAAAATTAAATTTTCGTTCACTAAACCTATACGAAGAATCACAATACATATAAACCATAATAATCAGAAGAGACACACATATAACACAGCATTGCAGCATTAAGCACTCCAATATACTTGACGATAAATGTAGACATCAGCCAACATCAAACAAATGACACGGAAGTTTTTAACTGATACAAAAGCCTTAATGATAAATAATCAGGACAAGTCCGTCGACCTATTTTATCGTGTAGATTATTGACGATTTTTAAGGTGTACATTCTGAGAAAATGCTAGTTTAATAAATAAATAAATGGAATTAAATGGCCCGTCTGTCTTTTCTAGTTTATCACAGTTTTGTTGTTGTTTTTTACATTTATTATATTTATATGTTTCAGTTATCTTTATTTCCGATGGAAAAGCGTTAGCCGTTCTACTTTGTCAATATGATGCTACGGCCCCATTAAACTTAAATGCCAAAGAACGGTACCCTGAAATGTACATAGTACAAGTTCGTAAATCTTCTATGTTATGAAAATGAACAAATATTTGATACAAAATAGACCGTGTACGAAACATACTAATCACGAGAACACACATCATAAGAGATATCTTATTTTGGAACCTACCTTTAAATTTTGGCGAAAGTGTTGAAAGCTCATTGACCCTTTCTTGAATGCGCAGTGAACATACCTTAATCTCCTCTACGTCAAAATTGAATGGTTTAAAATAGATGCTAGTGTAATACAACACTATTGACGACAAAATGCAAATGCACACATTTCAATATGTTAAAGTGTCTCATACATATTCAATATGGAACAATTTGAAACTCAAAACTTACCAGTATCGACACTATTTCATAAAAGAAGTGAAATAAAATAAACTAATTTTTGACGTTGGTTTAAGGTATACCGAGATATCCGAATTTCATATTGTGAATAAGTCTTATTTTTTGCAATTTGAAAAAATAAGTTTTCTGGTTTTAACATCTAAAACGAGGTAAAACTAACGATACACCTATTGCAACATTTGACTGTTTAAAGCTTCCGTACATCAATGTACAACTTGTGATCACATTAACGCTATTTGATTATCGGTATTATAATACCACGTAGTATCATTTATAAATGTATCTTTTAATTTACTCATGTGAATCTTTGGGGATTAATATGCAGTTAACATACAGGAAAAGATACCATCACATGAACAACACATTAGATCTATCAGATCAATCAAACGATTATTTCGAATTTTTTTAATGTTCGATATGTTGGTTAAAATATAAATTATAAATGCACTTATACGTGAATATTTACATCTATTGTATGAAGTTCAACATTAAATATCACCGACATACGTCTAAATTATTATTTTTAAATAACTGTATATGTACTTTATAAAACATAATCACGTTTTGATAATTTGAATTATGACAATGTTTGTATTTCTTGTCTTTTACTTATAACATATTTATACCTTTACATCCATTTTGATCGCTTATTCGTATCATTTAGCATCCTTGTTTTTTTTTATCAAACGACAAATCGATTACAAAAAAATATAGTTTTCAATTTAAAACAGAAAGCGGACATTCCAAATTCTGTTCCAAAAATAGCTATAAACTAGCTAACAATCTTACAGGAGCGTATTGACGGGTTAAATACAACCTTACATGCAACGCTTCACCTGTTTTATGGTAGGGCAGAATGAAATAAACAGTAACACGATTGTAGCGCGTTTATAACAACGTGTAAACTAATGCTGAGCGTTATAATTGGTTTCTAAAGTGTTTATCTTTAAACGCTAACTGAATCAGATGTCAATACAGTTTTATAATATGTTTACAGTTAAATAGTTTCAGATACATTAACACTTTTTTTACAAAGATAACCTGTAAACCAATAGACATAAACCTTTACTAAAACTTAAAAAAAAAAAAATGTGAAACATTTAATAGATATATACACACCTTTTACTCCTAACCACGTGTTATTACATAATAAACCATGATACAAACATATTATAGTAAAGGAAAAGCATGATTAAGAAAAATAATTACATGTAACACATTTTAAATTTAACTAATTTCAAAAATGTATTCTAACTGATAAGTAGAAAAGTTTATATTTCATTCTCTAAATTAGGAAGCAATATTAATACCACAACTGGCAGAGAATCAATCTAATGCGANAACCACTGCAATGTCCGTGCCAGAAACAGAACATGCGATACAAGGATTTAAAATCATAGAGCTCCACCAACTGATCTAGCCGAGGAGGAACCTATTGCAAATTGATAATCTTTGTCGACCGAGGGTTTACATGTCTCTGCATAGCCATTTTCTTTAGATAATTCCTGTATACAAGCTTCGGTGTACCAACGGAGTACAATATGGAAGGCGCATGACATATTCAATTTTCGAATCATTCAAATTGATTACATTTGTCAACTGAGGGTTTATATGTCTTGGCATAGTCAGGTTATTTTCTTTAAATAAACCCCGTATAAAAGCTTCGGCAAACCAACGGAGTACAATATGGAAGGCGCATGACATAGTCAATTTATCGAGAATATTTTCGCGATGGAGAAAAAGGCTCAAACTATATTATGTTTCAGGGGAAGCCTTACAATAATTGTAAACCATACTTATATTATGCCTTGTAAGTCAGCTAAACTACTGTATATTAGCACAAGTGTGGTGTATTGATAAAATTGTAAACTTATAACATCCATGACAATCAGACCGATGTATCACAATTAAATATGCACTACATTGACGTTTTTCCAAATGCATAACAGATATGTGAATCGTGGGAAGAGCCCAGAACGGAACCCGTATCAGCTGATACAATTAGTTTAATCAAATGAAACTGCATCCAGCAGAAACACTCATATTCAGAACTTGTGGTTGCTTATGTTTAACGAGTGGAATTAATCTTTACATGCGCGTCAAATTCTTCGAAGCCTCTTAAGAAGGTTTTTCGACATAATCGCTGGATCAAACAACTAAATCTTCTCTACTAATGACTGTTGGTTTTAACATGATGAAGCTATGATATACCAATATATATTATGTATATCAATATGTATTGCTATGGCAGAGACGTGGGGTGAAAGTATTCAGTCAGCAACTAAATCATGGTGATTTGGCTCGCCGTTAACGTCCATGAAACTGATTCATTACATTGTGTGTTATGGTCGATTGCAGATGTGAATTAAGCTTTGATAATTGTGTGTTGGTGAAATGTTTATACATTATTTCGTTTACAAATATTGCTACACGTCAGCTTCTATTAAAATGATGGTTAATGTAATTAATGGTTTCATTTAAAGTCACATATTTACAATAATGTTCCAGGAATGCATGTCCTTAAAGTGATCAGACGCCACAATATCTTAATACACTTTAAACAATGATAATTTACGATATAATTCGAGTTATTATGCCATTTCAAGTTATATTCCTATATCATTTTGTTTGAGTTCACAAAGCGCTATCTTCATGTAATTTTGTCGGCTGCCCAAGGGGATACAAGCCATGGAACTATCAAAACACTAAACTTGTGTTTACCATTGAATATGTAAACCTATGATTTGTCAACTCAATTTCAATGGAAATCGTCTAGAAATCAAGTAGAATATAAACGATACACTTACGTTACTGTACATCAGTTACACCAACATTTAATTTTTGTATAATATTGAAAAAAGGTAATACAATTGACTAAATACGATACATGAACTGTGTACTAATTATTATTCAAGGTTTAAATTTGTTCGCTTTTTTAATAACACGAAGCGGAAAAATGTTTGTGTGGCATACTTTTTCGGAGTCATTAGTAATCATATCATTCCGTTTATTATTTGATGTGTTTCTAAATAGGACAAAGCAGTTTGTTTTAAACAATTAGCAATTGACTTCTTCAAGACCTTATATACGACATATGTCTTATATAGTGTGCATTTGTTACATACGTTTGTGTCTGGTCTAGATATATTATATTGTTTACCATTGTTTTGCTATTGGTTTCTGTCCGTATTGTGTATTAAGGATTCTCTCCTGCTGGTGCGTCTAAAATATCACTTTATTTTATATAAAAAACGCATAGGGCACTTCGTCAGTATTTTGCATCAACTCGAGTACCAGTCATATTAAATCACCTTTTGATTCTCCTATAAAGGTAACCGTGTTCAGCTCAGTGCCTTATAACTAAGCTCGATTAGTAAAGTTACACATTTATTGAAATTAAGATTTATTCTCATCGACGTTCTGACTTTAAAGATAGCTATAATTCACTAAAACATAACCCACGAACCTCATTCCAAGGTGGGCATGGGACTGTAAATAACATCGTTTGTCCGTTTAAGTCATAAGTCGTGAATTGTTTATACTGAAATATATTGCTTTATTGAAAGCAAACACAGCGCATTCCGGAAGTTTGCTAATGGATAAATGTTGTTTCTCTCATGTAACATTATCGCTTGGCGCATAAAAACCTCATTAACTAACAACTAACAATATTAATAAAGCAGTGATAATAATTGTACACATGATGGTATTGTGAAAATAACTTTTAACCGATAGTGTGCTGAAGTAAAATAACACTGATCGTTGTTATAGTATTCATTCACCTTGAAGAATTATGAAGTAGAAATTATATTTGAGTTAAATCAAGGTATTTTAATATTATAAAAGTTTTGTCAGTTAAGATTGAATATAAACCAAGTAAAACGTCATATTTGTATTGCTATCAATTTAAGTTTACGTTCAAATCTGAGGTTAGTTTTTCAATACAAATAAACTATATCTTTATCCATGTAACGTATATCAATGTAAGTGCTAATTTATGGATGTTCCCCTCTGCGTTTGATAATAAAACGCAAATAAAAGCGACGTGCTTGTGCATCTTCCATGGGCTTATACACATATTGGAATTGCTTGTTACCAAGCACTATGTAAGCATAATAGGCAGGTTTAGGAAATTTGCATTCGTTCACATAAGTCAGCCGTCTTTGCATTTGTCTTAAAACGAGTATTATACAATTGTATTGTCAATATTGTATTTCTCAATCGTAAACCAAAACATGAATATGAACGAAGAATGTTAATTTTAATATATTTACCTAATTGCGGATTTTATAAGTTCTCGTTAATAGTATGAATTGTTTCAATGTCCTCTTTATTTGATAAACGAACTCATATCGAATCAAAGTAACACAGTTGGAGTAAAATCCTCCTAACAGGGGCAATATAAAAATCTTAGTACCTGTAGAACGCCGCTATTCGGCGCCCAATGCACGGAGCCATGCACCAACACACAACACACTCCATATGCTAAACAAATGACTCGGTGTTTACAATCATTCCATGCGCTGTTTGCTGTATAAATAAACTAAACGTTCCTGTTAGCAGTTCCAGGAAACACATTTTGATTTCTGTTAACAGAAAAAATATCTGAGCAGATTAACAACATGGAAAACTAATTATTACGATCGAATACATTGAAACGTAAAGGTTGAACTTTTCTACATAGTTATATACATTGGGTTTATAAACACACACACTAATCTATATGATTCTTTAAGTTAAATATGATCAACTTATAGAAGTGAACATATAGTGTTCACTTCTATAAGTAAATATTTATACACAATATTGATTCCTATACATGAGGTACATAGACATACGCATGTTTTGCTGATTTTCTTATCATTCGTTTAATTAAAAACAAATTAGTGACGCTTTTCGTATTTAATCAACCTTATTGCATTAAGGTTAAAACGAATGAAAATATTTAATAAACTAAAAAAGAATCGTAAACCAAAACATGAATGTGAACGAAGAATATTAATTTTAATATATTTACCTACTTATAATGGTACTTTAACTCAAACGTTATGTACTTCTGTTCTATTCGAAACAATCATGTGTACGTCAATACCAGTCCTCGTTGTTGTTGTATAACAAAATATTACATCTATGCATCCCATGACTTAATTTGCACAATATACGTGCAATGTCTCCTATAGTGTTCATGTCGTTCGTACATGATTGAGTATTCGACTTTAAACAAGAAAATCAATAGTGATTGTATAATCTCATATATAATTGATTTTCTGGTTAACTTGTATCCTGATTGTTAACGCATTATTGTTGTATCTGTTTTGAAGAGGTATTACTAAGATCGACTACGACTCCTTTAAGAGTTAATTTCTCCGATTACCTTTACGTGTCCAATATTTATCTTCTAATATATAATATATATTCGTGTAGTTCAGCATTGGCAAGATAATAGTGTTTTCGAGAATGTTAATAATACAACATAGCGGTGTATAGAAACAAGTGTTTTGACTGATATTATTTCAAACACTACACATATTAATATAATGATGCATATCACATATACTGACTTGTATGGATTCCCTTAGTGGCCTTTTTGTTCAAGGCCTGTCCTCGCTCACCATCAGATTTAAAGGTTTATCACAATAACGTTGTTCTTATTTGCATATATGTCATGCATATTCGCTACGATACCACTTACCGTTTTAAGATTTTAGGCGTGTGCAGACGATATCTAGTTATAAGTGATTTTTATTAAAAATCAGCATATACACATTCCTATTCAACTACCAAAGAAACAATTGTATCCCGTTAGTATATATACGTATTATAGAGAGTGATCCCTCTTATACACATCATTAAAAGTCAGAAGAAGCAGGTTACAAGATCAGTACTTGATGTAGTATATATTTATTTCAGATCGCTTTATATACAACGAAAATCCATTGACATGGATCATCCTGTTAGTATACACAGTTACACTTGAGCACATTTTGGCAATAAAGCATTACACGTTTTATTTTTTAAATTCCAGTAAGTATTGTAGACCAGAGGAGAAGGCGGGACAAACGAAAATGACGAAGGGAAGTACGGACGGTTAAACGGCGACTATATGTCCCCACATAATTCTTTTTTTAGAGAGCATGGTGGTTGTATATTTAAAACATAAGTCAACTGTAGAAAACAGTGTATATCAAGGTTGGATGGCAAGCTAAGCTGAGTTCTCTCATATATCAATATTACTGTCTAATTGATTATATTGTATATAAAGCATTTACTTATGCACTAGAATGAATATGAAAATGACGTTATTGATATCTAACATATTTACAAGTGCGACCGTGCAATACGCAGAGTCAAATCATTTCGAGTCCGCTGTTGATTTATTAGCTATAATTTTATTGACATAAATTACTAGAAGCAGGAGGCGAATCATTTTGTTATATGGATTTTAAATTATTATCCTTTTTTTGATAAACAAATCATTCAATTTGCTTGTTATCTTAAAAATTACACCCATTAAAGATAATGAAAAAAACAACACACACATGCCAACATGTCTGTTTAAATAAAAATACACTTGGTATAACACGTGCGTTTACAGATACTGGAAATGAGTTTTGGACAAACTGTGTCATGGGATGTGGAACATATGATTTCTATCCCTCCCAAAACTCATACGAATAACTCAGACAATTTATAACAGTAATATTGACATCTTTTTTGACGATAAAATACATAGTGCATAGTGTTTGAATTCAATGGTGTTCATGTTTTCTTTTAACAAACCGGTCTAGATCCTTCATGTCATTAGACACGTTTGTTATTCCTTAATTTGTTTATTAAAACAGGTCGCCGTGGCGTAGTGGATAAGGTGTCCGCATAGCGATCGGGAGGTCATGGGTTCGAACCCCACTGGGAGCGTTCCTTTGATCTACCTCAAAGACACCAAGTACTGGTTATAGTCCCAGGAATCGGACTCGAGAGCGTTTATATAAGCCTACGGCTTTCGATGCAATCGAGCTAAAATAAATAGGTTTAAACTAAACTAAAACAGGTCTCGATTACAATACCAGTTCATTTTAAGTTTAACCATGCCAGTTTAGTTTAAACATATTTATTTCAAACAGTACACATAGTTTAACATTGAGGTACATACAACATGTATACAGTTAACATGTTTGAATAGGATGAGAACGGAAGACAATGTCTTATATAGTTCTTCTCCCAGTACAAATACAATTATATGTTGTCAGACGAACATAGTTGGTTGTTTTTTTATGATAACACAATAATAAAAGAATGAAAAAAGGGAAACTCCGAGTAGAGAGTTTCATTTGTAAAGAAAAAAACACGAAAATAGATTGACCTTTGGAAGGTAAAGAAAAGCGGTTGACAGAGTTCTGGGAAGAAAGTAGAAGTAGTTTAGAAATACTTGATTAGGGCGAAGGAGGAAAAGAAGGTTGAGAGTCGTTCTGTAGCATATTTACGAATCAAATCGTTTGCTATTAACAATAAATTTGTGAACTACATCAGCTATTTAAGTATTTGTTAAGAAGTCACGAGTGTTGTCTCCATATAGAAAAGTTTCAATGCAGGGAACAGAATATACGGATATTGAGTTAAAAAGTTCGCCACGAATCTGTACATAATGAGTGCATTCGAGAAAGTAACGTGACGTCGTTTCACGACGCCCGCATTGACATAACGGGGATGTAATAATATTGCGTCTGAAAAGGTGTTCATTTAAGGCACTACAATTTGTTCTTAGGCGCGTGTGTAACATTTGGGATCGTCTTTCGCCGTATGAAAATAGGGGATTTGCAATCGGTCGATCTATGTTAATGAGCCTTTTGAAGGACTGGATCGATTCCGCATTTTGGACGACATCGGGAAGATAATTCCATTCAGATACAGTGAACGGAAGAGACGAATTTGAATACAGTGACGTTCGCGCTTGAATTGTTTGGAGATGTGACGAATTTCTTAATGAGTAATTACTACTCGACCAAACTGTTGCGGGCAAAAGAGACTGTAAGTAGTTGGGCACATTGTTGGAGTTTATTTTGTACATTAATATTAATTTATGTTTGCGTCTTCGTTGACTGATAGTTTCCCATCCTAGCTCATTATAAAGATCTTCTAACGATACTAACCGTGTACACCCGGAAGTTATTCGCGCGGATTCGATTTTAATTTTTTCTAGTTCATCTGTTTAATATTGCGTACAATTATCACATACAGCGTCTGAGAACTCAAGGATTGGTCTTATAAACGATACATATATTTTCTCGAGAGTTTTTCTATCAAGCATTATTTTTAGTCGACGCATTATATGAACTCGTGTCCAAGCCTTTTCCATTATGAAGGATATATGTACATGCCATGTACAGTTATTGGACATAAAAACACCTAAATGTTTATGGACATCAACAATAGGAATATGAACGTTTTGCATAGTCAATGGTGGATGATTTGGTTTATTTATTTTGCGAGAAATTAGCATTGATTCGGATTTTGAGGGATTAAAGCATTCCAACCATTTTTCAGTCCAGCTGGAGATTTAATCGATATCTGACTGCAATATGGCTGCAGTAGCGTTAGGTGAATTCACGACCATGAAAAGACTGAAATCATCAGCGAACAAATGTATGTGTGCATTAATATCAGTAATAATGTCATTTATATAGACTAAAGACACACGTGGTCCTTGAATAAAGCCTTGAGGGACTCACGCAAGAATTTCGATAGGGGTATGCGATCCCGGTAATATAACTGTCTGTTTGCGATCAGCAAGATAATTAGACAAAAAAGATGAGAGATTTCCTCGAATGCCTGCTTGTTGTAATTTGCATAAAACACCTTTGTGCCATACTTTATCAAAAGCTTTACTTATATCGAAGAATACAACTCTGACCTCAAGGCCATTGTCTAGGGCTCTGCAAAATGAATTATAAATATATGTAAGCTGGTTGAAAGTGGAGTCACCTGGCGAAAAAACAAGATTGAGTGGGTGCAATAAATGCATTCGCACGAAGAAAAATTAAAATTGTGTTTATATAAAATCCTCTCAAAGACCTTCTCACTAGTATTTAACAGTGATTTTGGACGATAATTAGACGCTAAGGATGGATCACATTTTTTGAAAATTGGGCACACATTTGCAATTTTTCAACAAGAAGGCATTTTGCACGTATTAAGACAAGAGTTCAACAAATCACACAAAGGGTAGCTTAATTGATGCATTGCCTCTTTGAGGATTCGGTTATCTATTCCATCGGGACCGGATGCTTTTCCTACCTTTTGACTTTAAATAGAGTCAATGACCTCCTCCTGTGTTATAAGTATAGACTGAAGACTGTTAACGTTTGTATTGTGCATAGGTGACAGATCGTGGTTGCTTTCATCAACTGAACACTGACTTGAAAAGTACTTGTTGAGCATATCAGCTTTACTTATATCATCCACTACGAGATTATTGGTTTGATCATTGTAAAGAGGCGGAATTGTGTTATTTGTATTTCTAGGAATAAATGTTCGAAGTGTTGTCCACCAGTCGTGAGCGCAAAGATCGGATGACTTGAGCTTCTGTGCAATACTGTTAAAATAATCAACTTTCGAATTACGTAAAAGTAAAACAACCTCATTCCTGACATGACGGAAATGTGACCAATTCATAATACTATTAAATTGCTTTGCTTTTCGGTATAGGCGTTTACGTTGACGAATTTTTTTCTTTATGTTATTGTTTATCCACGGAAGATCTCGAGTGCGGATACAAACATTTTTGTTCGGAATACATGTGCTTGCTATGTGCAATATTGTTTTAGTTATGTTTTCTGCGTAAATATCAGCGTTTTCGCATTTTAGTAGATCCCAAATGGTATCAGACATTAATTGTCGTAGTGTTTTTTGACAATCCCCAAAAACGTAACGCCAGCTATGTCGATACAACGTTTTACATCTGGGTTTTGTAAATTTTAAGGTAACAAAAACAGGACAGTGGTACCGAACAGTTTGATCTAAAAAGGGTTCGCCTGTTCCAGAAAGTAGTACGGTATTCCGATTGCTTACAAATATTAAGTCAATTATGGAAGATTTTTGTTCAGTATAATGTGTTGGTTCTTTAATGAAATGCGTTAGGTCATGTTGTTGACATAATTCATTAATTGTTCGTGTCGACGATTCAGCGAGAGCATTAATGTTAAAATCACCTGTTATTATAATATCATTTATTCGTGTTTCTCTGGCTAGAGCTATAGAGTCGTCAATAGAATGCATAAATGATATATCCGCACTAGGCGGTCTATAAAATACGCCAAAAAGAATAGATTTATTTCTTGAGGGAAACACTTCAATCAATATACATTCTACATTATTTAATTCAA